>OY987218.1:33329227-33419175 GCA_963920805.1 Primula vulgaris
TCATTCTACAATTTTATATTCATACCTAGAGCAATCACATGTGAGGAAACCTCTAGAAAAAATCAGTCCGAAATACACATAATTTGATGTACCAAACGTATAAAACCCCGTTATTACAACACTCAATTATGAGAGAGGGAAACCTCTAGAAAAAACCAATCCGAAATACAATAAACAAAAGCTTAAAAGAAAGGCATCTCAAATTATCAATAATATTAGGGAAACCTAAGTGTAGACCATCGGGGGCGACGACACTCCCCATAACTCTGAAAATTATGATTTTTTCAATTTTTGACCGTGTATTTTTCCTAAAATACGTTAAACGCAAAGATTCGGCACCGCTCATTTTTATATTCTAAATTGTGGTAGCACCTCATATAACATTGCTGACTTTGCCACTGGTATACGAGGCCTTCTTGTTATCAACTACTATATCTACCACAGCTTTGCTATCTTATTATCAAGTCATCTCAGAAATTAACACTTCTATTAAGTACTTTGTTTCAGAAATACCAATCTCTCAAATAGTATAAAACAAATGGACATGGGTGATTTGAAGCTTATAGGATTGAGGGTTAGCCCATTTGTAAACCGTGTTCAATTCGCACTAAACTTAAAATCCATTGAATACGAGTATTTACACGAAAGCCTTAACCCAAAAAGCGAGTTTTTGCTTAAATCCAACCCTGTTCACAAGAAAGTACCGGTTCTCATTCACAACGATAAGCCTATATGTGAATCCCTCGTAATTGTTGAATACATCGATGAGCTCTGGACATCTGGTCCTTCTATCTTGCCATCTGACTCTTATGATCGCGCCATTGCCCGATTCTGGGCTGCGTACATTGATAAAACGGTATGCTTTTAGTAATATATCTGTACAAAATATGGCTAACTAAAGATTTAAACTAATTAAAATATATGCACTGCTTCCTGTAGCATTAATTAGATATCTATAATTAAAATATACTTTTAATATATCATTTTGTTTTAGGTAAGTATATATATTATTTATTTTACAGACTTGACTTGAGACATGTTTTGTTTTGTTTACCTATTTGTTATTCTCATTTTGCAGATTTTTTCATCACTAATGGGTCTAATCATTGTGAAAAATGAAGAGGAAAAATTGAGAACAACAAATGAAATTGTTGATGCATTGGTTTTGCTAGAAGGGGCATTTATCGAGTGCAGCAAAGGGCAGGGATTCTTCGGTGGGGATAAGATCGGGTACCTTGATTTAGCACTTGGGTGCTTTCTGGGATGGATAAAAGCAATAGAAATATTATCAGATGTAAAACTATGGGAGGACACGAAAATACCCAATTTAGTGAAATGGGGTGAGAGGTTTTGTTTAGATGACGCGGTGAAAGATAGTATACCAAGGATCGAAGAACTTTTAGAGTTTTCTAATACTTTGATAATGATGCTTCAAGCTAAATCTACCAATTGAAATGCTTAAATTGTGTTGATTTTCCAAGTTCACAAACTTATGGAGTTTTGTATTATAAGCTTTTGTGTGACGGTGTGCGAGACATGATTACTCTTTTCGATTGCTATTGTTTCATATTATGAATAAAGGATTGTAATAGAATGTTTTACATCTGATTGTAATAGTAAGTTTATGAAGAAGATGGTTATGATCTGTTACGGTGAAGCTATTTATGTCTATTTTCCTTTACATATTGCTAAGTATCAATTTTAGCTCATTAGACGAAAAAACCATTTCATTTTCTCATCATTTAGCTACTCAAGAGTGTGAATGAACAAGCTGAAGAGTTAATTAGTTGAGTTTGTAGATATAACTTGGTTTGAGGAAGTTTTTTTACAATGCAATGCGGATAAACTTTCACATCGTTGATACCCTCGTGACGACTCGTCTCCCCCCACACCTTACTCCTCTTTCAAAATATGAATTTTTCAGTATAACTAATCAGCCATGGAAATGATTGTACACGTGAAAAAAAAGTTCTTATAGTGCAACCGGAGATGTTTTTCCAATTGAAGAAAATTGAACTTTGTTGTATGCAATAATGCACCGGAGTAATTCGGGGCCTAAATCACTACTCTTTCACCAAGAAAATCGAGTTCAATTCAATTGTTTTACTGTAATCTCCTGGGAAATTGTATCTAGGTGCAGGTTTATATACTAAACACAGCTGTACAACTGTAAAATGAGTTTTTATAATCGATAAATATTGGTTTTCGCATAAACTAATTAGTATTTTCTCGTTTTGCTGTGGCTACTTTAATTACAACGGGTGTTCTGGAGTATTTTTTGGAAAAAAGATTATTATAAATCCATTTTACAAATGAATTCTTTTGTAATACTTTCTAAAATATGATGCAGTGCAAAGAGCGTTTCTATATCAAAGAATTTCAGATGATGTGCAGATATGTTTTATTAATTGGCCAACTTGAGGATACAAACGGTGTAGTTCAAATCTTCTATCCCATAATCTATACTTCATTGATTTTTTAACCCAAAATAGTTATTCAAAAAAATTAAAAAAATTACTACAATTAAAATTAGACATGTATGAATACTTTCCGATAATTTTTTTCTTATAAAAAATTCAAATATGTTACATTTTGGAATTAAAATAATAAGTGGTGTAAATTAATTATAAAATTCAAAAAAAACAATGTAACTCAACAATATGTCGCAATATTATGAAATATGTATAGAATATGTTGTAACGCTTTATAAACATAAAAAATTTTTATAAAAAATTAAAATTTGAGCGAAAATAGGTAAGGGGGCACGAAATGTGATAGAGATTAGGGGATACAATATTTGGACTCCAAACTGTGAAGGTTCATCCGTTCAGCAAAATATGTTAGTTTACTGTGAAAATCCGTTCAAGCACTGTAATATATGCCAAAATTTGGTAATTACCCTAATTTCTAGACCTGGCAAAACAAATCCACTCCATGTGAATATTCCTGAAATGATCTAGGGAAAATTTAGTTTAGGTGATCAATTTGGAGTTAAATTGTGTATTACCTAGTCGAAACTCACTTTTAAAAAAGTGATATTATCTTGTGTAACTACAATATTACATTTAATCTCAAATACAATTTTCAAGAAAAAGTTAAATATTGCCAAATAAACGTTCATTAAATGTCAACATATAAAAACTCAAATAAAAATATATATCCCTAGTTGATAATACCTAAACTTAAATATTAATGAAAATAAAAAACTTACTACATATATATATACCCAAAATAAAAATATGAAACCTAATTACCACCGTCATATACTTAATTATTAATTAAAAAATACATCTAGTATGCTTATTAATATTTTTTTTTATCAAAACCAGTATATATATACATATATATGTAAAATATCATTATGATGAAAGGGTATTTTAGGAATGTAGAATAGATGATGTGATGGTTAAATACTAAAATAAGATAAATATATGGTCATGTATATGTACTAATAGACATCCGCGACTGTATTAGTGGGATGGAGTATAAGTCACGCCACGTAATAAAAACTCAATCTAAAAAAAATAAAAAAAATAAAAAATTAATTAATATTAATTAAATTTATGGTACACTCAAATTAGGGTTCCAATATATTTATTTGAGTTTTTAGTAGCTTGAGTTTTTATTACGTGACGTAATTTGTACCATTACCGTCTATATTAAACAAAAGCGTATGCATAAAGCAAAGGCCGTACTAATATACAATTCAATGACAAATTTTCCTATTTAATATTCTATTCAAGTGAAAATGGAATCTTCCCATGCTATGATTTCTTAATCAGTGTACATCCATTTTTAGAACAAAATTTTGTTACGCAAAATCTGATTCTGATAAAAAAGGTGAATTGAAATTTCCTGGTAAATCATTATACAATTTTATATTCATTCCTAGAGCAATCACATGCATGTGAGAGGGAAACCTCTAGGAAAATACAATCTGAAATATAACAAATAAAACTTTAAATCAGAAGGCATGATCTCAACTATATATATACCTCAGCTGTTTTCTCTTATTATCAAGTCATTTCAGAAACTAACAATTCCCTTGCTTTGTCTTATAAAAATCAGTTTCTCAAATAGTAGAAAATAAATAGGCATGGATGATGTGAAGCTTTTAGGAGGAAGGATTAGACTTAGCCCATTTGTAAACCGTGCTCAATTCTCACTAAACTTAAAATCCATTAAATACGAGTTTCTTCATGGAAGTTTTTTTGAAAAAAGCGAGCTTTTGCTTAAATCCAACCCTGTTCACAAGAAAGTACCCGTTCTTATTCACAACGACAAGCCAATATGTGAGTCTCTCGTAATTGTTGAATACATCGATGAAGTATGGACATCTGGTTCCTCAATTTTGCCATCTGACCCTTATGATCGTGCCATTGCTCGATTCTGGGCTGCATACATTGATGATAAGGTATGATTTGACAAATAAAAGATTTGAACTAGTTAAAATATATACACTGCTTCCTTCTATCGTTAATTAAATAAATACTCCATCGTCATCGATCAATGAAATATACTTTTTATATGTCATATGTCATTTTACTGACTTGAGGCATGTCATGTTTCATTTCTTATGATTTATTTTTTCTTCATTTTGCAGATGATTACACCACTAAGGGATCTATTTGTGAAAAATGGAGAGGAGAAATCGAGAAAAACAAATGAAGTTGTTGATGCATTGGTCTTGCTAGAAGGGGCATTTATCGAGTGCAGCAAAGGGCATGGATTCTTCGGTGGGGATAAGATCGGGTATCTTGATATAGCACTTGGGAGCTTATTGGGATGGATAAAAGCAATAGAAATATTATTAGATGTAAAGCTATGGGAGGAAACAAAAATACCCAAATTGGTGGCATGGGGTGAGAAGTTCTGTTTAGATGACGCGGTGAAAGATGTTATACCAGGGATCGAAGAGCTTGTAGAATATATTCGTACTATGATGAAGATGCTTGAACTCAATTGACCAATTGAAATGCTTAAATTGCATTGATTTTCCACGTTTACAAACCTATGGAGTTTAGTATTATATGCTTTTGTACGACAGTGAATGATTACTCTTTCCGATTGCTACCATTTCATGTTATGAATAAAAGATTGTAATATATATATATACCCAACAAATAACGACCGGAAACGAAATATAAAGAGGAAACAAGAACCGAAACTGGAATTGAAATTCAGTTACGAACCAATAATAGAAACTGAAACGTAGTTTATATTATAGGAACGTTTAAACGAAATACAATTAAGCCTATTAGAGATGCCAAATCTCTGGTAGCCGATTCAAGATGTCGAATCTCCGAACAAACTCTTGAAAGAGAAAGTTATAACAACAATATTATTCTGCATAAATTCCTACCACAAGTCTTTCACATATTTATAGTACATATTGCTTAAAACTGCCTAAATAATGAGCCGGGAAAACAATTCAAACTCATAACTGATTTATTTGAATTCAAATGTCTTCCGGTAACTAATCTTCGCGGGAAATTTCATTAAGATTTGGTTTGCCTGGACAATGGTATTGTTACAAATCTCCACCCGTTAAAATTCAACTTGCCCTCAAGTTGATATGATCAATCCATAGCTGTTCTCAAATTGTGTACATTTTATTCCTGGATCAAAGCACCATATTGTCACTTAAGTATAACTGACTTTCTTCTCCGAGATCTTGTCCAAATGAGGAAACCAAAACTGATGAGCAAACCTATATTGTTTTGCATGCCCCCAAAATTGAACACTATTTTCCATAAGATTAAAAAGCGCCTTCTTTTTTATTAAATTTGGACAAAAGGCAAACTGACTATTTTTGGACTTGAAAACATATATATTTTTTATTAATCCTTTGTTTTCAATAATCTGTTTTTCGAAAGGGTAATCACATGCATCTACTTGCTTGCAAGTTGGATTAACAACAAATTTATCCCCCCCATTAACATCGGAAGGATCTGAATCTAGGATAGTTTTTATTGTACCATCAAGTACTATTGTTTTGCCTTCAGTCGACAAAATTGATTTTTCTCCAACCTTTGGTTCCGCCTTTTGTTGTACTTTATTTTCTAGTTGATGTAGCGTCTGTTCGAAAAGACTGCAAATCTTTTCGGATCTTTTGTTTTCCTCCTCCAGGTTCTGCAGAAAGAGTTCGCAAAGATCTTCGAACTTGTGCCTTAAAATGACCGGATATTATCAACCAGAGTTCTATATTTTTATTTAAGTTTTTATATGTTGATATTTAATGAACGTTTATTTGGCAATATTTAACTTTTTCTTGAAAATTGTATTTATATTATATGTATATGTCTATAGATAATTAGGAGAGAGAGAAGGGGGTGAATGATTAGTGAAAGAAGGATTAATCGGGTGAGAGATTAAATGTAATATTGTAGTTACACAAGATAATATCACTTTTTTAAAAGTAAGTTTCGACTAGGTACTAATACACAATTTAACTCCAAATTGATCACCTAAACTAAATTTTCCCTAAATCATTTCAGGCATATTCACATGGAGTGGATTTGTTTTGCCAGGGTCTAGAAATTAGGGTAATTACCAAATTTTGGCATATATTATGGTGCTTGAACGGATTTTCACAGTAAACTAATATATTTTGCTGAACGACTGAACCTTCACAGTTTGTATACTCAAGTTGGTCAATTAATAGGAAAAAATACGTTTAATACACCAAACTAGTTTTTGTTAACTATTTGGTACTCAACTTTTAATTTTTTCAATTTGTTTACCACACTGTAAGAAATTGTACAATTTATGTACCACTATCTAAATTAAACACGAATTCATGTCACATGACATTACGTGCTTAATAAAATTGAATGTGATATGGTAATTTTGTCATTCTGCACCCAAATATATCATGTTAGAATAACGTTTTTTCCCAAATTTGGACTGTGTGCTGATTTTTGTTATGTGTGAAATTGGTGGGAACCGTTTTTCTATGATAATATGTTTTGATTTATAATGACAAAATTACCCTCTCCGTAATTAATTTAGACGGTGATACCTAAATTGAAAAATTCTTATACTGTGGTAAATTTGAAAAATGGGTATCTAAATCGTTAAAACCACACAGGTTGATGTATAAAAGTATTAAACCCCATTAATAAAACATATCTGCACATCATCTGAAATTCTTTGATATAGAAACGCTCTTTGCACTGCATCATATTTTAGAAAGTATTACAAAAGAATTCATTTGTAAAATGGATTTATAATAATCTTTTTTCCAAAAAATACTCCAGAACACCCGTTGTAATTAAAGTAGCGACAGCAAAACGAGAAAATACTAATTAGTTTATGCGAAAACCAATATTTATCGATTATAAAAACTCATTTTACAGTTGTACAGCTGTGTTTAGTATATAAACCTGCACCTAGATACAATTTCCCAGGAGATTACAGTAAAACAATTGAATTGAACTCGATTTTCTTGGTGAAAGAGTAGTGATTTCGATTCATTAACGGCCCAACAACAAAGTTCAAATTTCTTTCTTGATATTTTGTTCAATTGCAAAAACATCTCCGGTTGCACTATAAGGACTTTTTTTTTCACGTGTACAATCATTTCCATGGCTAATTAATTATACTGGAAAAATCATATTTTGAAAGAGGGGTAAGTATAAGATAATAAATAATTGTATATTAAGAATTGAGAATTTGTCGTTTACATTGCTACGTTTATATAGTGCTAGGCTATTCACTAATTAAGATAATAATATTAACAATGGCTACATATACGGAGAGATATGAGATTGTGCTTGATTGTAGGAGATGATTGATTCTTGATTGATGCAGGATATGTCCTCGGTCGTAACGGGACTGTCAAGATTAGCCAGTTCAAGGGTACAACTTTTAATAGAGTGCATATATTCCATGATTGATTGGTCAGATTTGACAATCGAATCAAGACGGTCTTTTACCTGAAGGATGTGACCTCGAGATTTTGTGGCAAAGATGGTGGCAAGAGTTTGCCAAGCCTCACGTGAGGTCTTGACATTGGTAATGAGAGGATAGACGGTGGAGTCGACAGTGCCGAGAAGAGATCCAAGGATCAGGCGATCCTGTCGATACCACAAGGAGAAGGCAGGGTTGGGAGCATCCTGACCATCGGTAGTGATGGTAGGAGCAGGTGAGGGGTGTGTTCCGTCAAGGAACTTGAATAGGTCAAGGTCGAGAAGGAAGGATTCAATTTGTTTGAACCAGTTAGAGTAGTTTTGTGTGTTGAGAGGTTTACATTGGGATAGGTTAACGAACAAGAGGGTGGCAGAGTCACCGGTGGTGGGAATGGAGAAGGCGTGAGATGCCATGCCGAGGAAGACAACTTATTTAGAGGATCGAAGAGGATGATACCATATAAGATAATAAATAATTGTATATTAAGAATTGAGAATTTGTCATTTACATTGCTATGTTTATATAGTGGTAGGCTATTCACTAATTAAAATAATAATATTAACAATGGCTACATATATGGAGAGAGATGAGATTGTGCTTGATTGTAGGAGATGATTGATTCTTGATTGATGCAGTATATTATGAAGTGATTGCCTTTGAATGAGTATCCTTATCAGTAAGGTGTGGGGGGAGATGAGGGTATCAATGATGTGAAAGTTTATCCGCATCGCATTGTAGAAAAACTTCCTCAAACCAAGTTATATCTACAAACTCAACTAATTAACTCTTCAGCTTGTTCATTCACACTCTTGAGTAGCTAAATGATGAGAAAATGAAATGGTTTTTTCGTCTAATGAGCTAAAATTGATACTTAGCAATATGTAAAGGAAAATAGACATAAATAGCTTTACCGTAACAGATCATAACCATCTTCTTCACAAACTTACCAGTATAATCAGATGTAAAGCATTCTATTACAATCCTTTATTCATAACATGAAACAATAGCAATCGAAAAAAGTAATCATATCTCGCACACTGTCACACAAAAGCTTATAATACAAAACTCCATAAGTTTGTGAACTTGGAAAATCAACACAATTTAAGCATTTCAATTGGTAGATTTAGCTTGAAGCATCATTATCAAAGTATTAGAAAACTCTAAAAGTTCTTCGATCCTTGGTATACTATCTTTCACCGCGTCATCTAAACAAAACCTCTCACCCCATTTCACTAAATTGGGTATTTTCGTGTCCTCCCATAGTTTTACATCGGATAATATTTCTATTGCTTTTATCCATCCTAGAAAGCACCCAAGTGCTAAATCAAGGTACCCGATCTTATCCCCACCGAAGAATCCCTGCCCTTTGCTGCACTCGATAAATGCCCCTTCTAGCAAAACCAATGCATCAACAATTTCATTTGTTGTTCTCAATTTTTCCTCTTCATTTTTCACAATGATTAGACCCCTTAGTGATGAAATAATCTGCAAAATGAGAAAAAGAAATGCGTAAACAAAATGAAACATGCCTAAGTACATGTACCCAAAACAAAATGATAGTATATAAAAAGTATAATTCAATTCTAGATATTTATTAATGATAGAGGAAGCAGTGCATATATTTTAATTAGTTTAAATCTTTAGTTAGCCATATTTTGTACAGATATATTACTAAAAGCATACCTTTTCATCAATGTACGCAGCCCAGAATCGGGCAATGGCGCGATCATAAGGGTCAAATGGCAAGATAGAGGGACCAGATGTCCAGAGCTCATCGATGTATTCAACAATTACGAGGGATTCACATATAGGATTATCGTTGTGAATGAGAACCGGTACTTTCTTGTGAACAGGGTTGGATTTAAGCAAAAACTCGCTTTTTGGGTTAAGGCTTTCGTGTAAATACTCGTATTCAATGGATTTTAAGTTTAGTGCGAATTGAACACGGTTTACAAATGGGCTAACCCTCAATCCTATAAGCTTCAAATCACCCATGCCCATTTGTTTTATACTATTTGAGAGATTGGTATTTCTGAAACAAAGTAATAGAAGTGTTAGTTTCTGAGATGACTTGATAATAAGATAGCAGAGCTGTGGTAGATATAGTCAGTGTTTTAAATAGCGTTATCGCTATCGTAGCGTTTTTCCGAGAGAAACGCTAAAAGCGCTAATATGGTGAG
Source organism: Primula vulgaris (assembly GCA_963920805.1). Classification (NCBI taxonomy): domain Eukaryota; kingdom Viridiplantae; phylum Streptophyta; class Magnoliopsida; order Ericales; family Primulaceae; genus Primula; species Primula vulgaris. The sequence continues at coordinate 33,339,319 of OY987218.1, forward strand.
TTTCGAACCTGGGTCTGCTAGAAATCACAGCACTGTCTCAATCATCTGGACTACAGACACTTTTATGAAAATTATACAATATATATTAATTATTTAGATCCGCTGTTTTTTTTAACCCGCTATTTACGCTTTTGGTCCAGAATTTCACGCTTTTTGCGCTTTTGGTCCCCTATAGCGCGATTTTAGCGCAATTCCACCCAAAATCGTGATTTTTCGTTGCGTTTTTTACCAAAAAAACGCTATTTTGCGCTACGTAGCGCGAATTTTAAAACAGAGGATATAGTAGTTGATAATAAGAAGACCTCATATACTAGTGGCTAAGTTAGCAATGTTACCGCGCGGTGCCACAATTTAGAATATAAAAATGACCGGTGTCGAATCATTATTTTTAACGTATTTTAGAAAAAATATACGGTCAAAAATTGAAAAAATCATAATTTTCGGAGTTATTAGGAGTATCGTCGCCCCCGATGATCTACGTTTAACTTCTCCTTGATAGTATTGATAATTTGAAATGCCTTCCTTTTGAGCTTTTGTTTATTGTATTTCGGATTGGTTATTTCTAGAGGCCTCTTTCGTACTTGAGTGTTGTAAAAACCGAGTTTTATACGTTTGGTAAATCAAAATATGTGCTTTTAACGATTTAGCTACACACATTTCAATTTTTTCAATTTAGGTACCACACTATAAGAAAATTTTCAATTTAGGTACCACACTATAATAAACTTTCCAATTTAGGTACCAATTAATCACAGAATCATGTCACGTGAAAGCACGTGCTTGACAAACGTTAACGTCAGAATGTAATTTTGTTATTTTGCACCAAAATATATCATACTAGAAAAACGTTTCTCCCTAATTTCACACATAACAAAAATCAGCAATGACAAAATTATCCTCACATTCAAGTTTATCAAGCACGTGCTGTCATGTGACAGGATTGCGTGATTAATTTAGACAGTGATACATAAATTGGATAGTTTATTATAGTGTGATATCTAAATTGATAAGCTTAAAAAGTGAGTAAACAAATCGTTAACAAGAATATAATTTGATGTACTGTATTTTTTTCCTTGTAATAACTCATTAATGTTTCTCATGAATGGTATAAAATTGTACAATGATGGGCGGTGAAGCCCTAAACCATAAATGGGGACACGTCAAATTTGCATAAAAACTAAATCTAAGTGAAATTGTAAATCATAGTGTAGTCAAATTATTATTATTTTTACAAATATTAGTAAACACACATAATAAAAAATGAAAATCATAATAAATTTTGTAGCTATGTAGGTGTTGTGGACCCGACGGTGTTCAGCTACCTGGCCAGTGACAATGATTTAGCAGAAAAGTTCAAAGGCTTTTGGTGTATGCATACGATTTTTTATTATACCGGATACAAATCACGTCACGTAATAAAAACTCAAATAAATATATTAGAACTCTAGTTTGAGTCTATCCTAAATTTAAATATTAATTAAAAAAAATTATTTTTTATTTTTAGTAGATTGAGTTTTTATTACGTGACGTGACTTATATCACAACCCACTAATACACCCGCAGTCTGCATCAACCAGACAACGTATGTATTTAGTAGATGAGAAGTTAAAATTCACTTGTATTTCTAATCAGAATGAGTAGCAGATCATTATTGAGAAATCACAGCATGGGAAGATTCCATTTTGATTTCAAGGAGGTTTTAATTTTTAATTTTTTTTTGGAGGGTAAGATTTTGAATAATGAATTCCTAGCACAAGATGCGTGTAAAAGACAGGAAATTGATAAATATAGGTTATGTGCTTAATGTTACAAAAATAGGTACATATGCATGATCGATCTTATTATAAAACACCCACACTTGAGTACTTATATTTTCAAATAAGTATATGTATATTTAAGAAAATCAAAAAAATACAAAATAAATCATCTTGAAATTAGTTTGTTTTGTTTAAAGATCATAAAATGATTACATCGAGATGAAGGGCAAACGAGCAACAAAATAAACTGAAAAAAATGTAAAAAGACCCGACTAAATAATAAAACGATACAATAGTCGAAAAAATTCATAAAAAATTCATACATAAATCATAAATAACATAAAATTTAGCACACATGATCTGACATGGTCACACTAGAATCCCAAATCATCCACGATCACATACGATAACACATGATCATAAAGGAAAATTCTAAATAAATTTAAGAAATATAAGCAATTCAAAAAATGAAAACTCCACAAAAGAATAAGGAAATCATAACAAATCCAAAAATATATAAAATTCCGAAAAAATCATTAAAAAACTATAGATCCCCAAAAAATCTCCCAAAAAAGTTAATTAAAAAAAACAAAAAAAATTGAGCACCTAAGTTAGGAGTCCAAATCTTCTAACTCATTTCTCTATCCCTTCTGTGCCCCTTACTTATTTTATCCAAAAAAAAATTCTAAAAAACTTAAAAAAATTGTATAATTACTATAAGGGTACTATAAGTATCTCATAACAAATTATATTCCTCCTATATACCTTGATAATTTCACATTCCTCATAGTTACCATTTTTTAATTATTTAGTTTATTTACTAAATTATCATACAAACAAAAATATAATATACATATTTTATCTTTCTGTAAACCCAAAAAAATAGTTTTAAATTACAACAAAATAAAAAAAAACACAAAAAAATTATAAAAATGAAAAAAATCACAAAAAATATAAAAAAAACAAAAAAAATAAAAAATTATAAAGAAATGAAAAAAATCACAAAAATTCAAAAAAAATCACCAAAAATTATAAAAAATCAACAAAAATCACAAAAAATCACAAACTTTTTTTTTGTCAATATAACACTTTTTATACCGAAAAATCAAAAAAAATATAAAAAATCACAAAAACTTATAAAAAATCACAAAAAATTCACAAAAAATCACAAAATTCACAAAAATTCACAAAAAAAAAGAATTATAAAAAAATTAAAAAATCATAAAAATCACAAAAAAAAAGAATTATAAAAAAATTAAAAAATCGTAAACTTTTTAAAAAATTACAAAAAACATATAATTTTTTTTTGTCAATATAACACTTTTTATACCGAAAAGTGATTTTTTTAATACAAAAAAATGGTTTTTCCATGATAAATGTGTTTTTTTTAATCTAAATGAGCTGAAAGTGCATCTAGTTCAGTCAAAAATACATATAATTCAATCAAAAGCGTATATAGTTCAATAAAAGTGCATATAGTTCAGTCGAAAGTGTATATAGTTAGTCAAAAATACATAGATTTGAGTCGAAATTGCATTCAATTCAGCTGAAAATACATCTAGTTCCGTTGAAAGTGCATACAATTCAGTCGAAAGTAAATATAGTTCAATAAAAATGAGTATGCATATAGTTCAGCTAAAAATGCATCTGGTTCAGCTGAAAGTACATCTGGTTCAGCTTAAAGTGCATCTAATTTAGTGGAAAGTACATATAGTTAAGTCAAAAGTGCATATAGTGTAGTCCAAAATGAATATAGTACAATCGAAAGTGCGTATAGTTCTGTTAAAAATGCATCTGATTCAACTAAAAGTGCATTTGGTACAACTGAAAGTGCATATGGTTAAGCTAAAAGTATATCTGGTTCAGCTAAAAGTGCATATGGTTCAGACAAAAGTGCATCTAGTTCAATAAAAGTGCATATCGTTCTGAAAAACCTGCATCTGGTTCAACTAAAAGTGCATCTGGTTCAGCTGAAAGTGCATATAGTTCAGCTAAAAGTGCATCTGGTTCAGTCGAAAGTGCATCTAGTACAGTCGAAAGTGCATAAAGTTCAATAAAAGTGATTTTTTTGTGATTTTTTTAATGATTTTTTATGATTTTTTATAATTTTATGTGATTTTTTTCATTTTTTTAAATAATTTTTTGTGATTTTTTTCATCTTTTATAATTTTTTTTTTGTAATTTTTTTAAAATTTTGTGATTTTTTGTGATTTTTTCATTTTTTATAATATTTTGTGATTTTTTTTTTAATTTTTTGTGATTTTTTTCATTTATTTTGAGATTTTTTGCACTTTATATAATTTTATGTGTTTTTTTTTTCATTTTTTATGAAATATGTGTATGGCGTTTTGGTAAATAAAATAAATAATTAAAAAGTGGTAACTATAGGGAATATGAACTTATGGAGGTAGTTAGGAGGAATATAATTTTAAAAGTGGTACCTATTGTGCATTATTTGTTACTATAATACATGTATCAATACATTTCAATAATTATTTTTAAAAGAAAATCAACACAAAAATTATTTTGGAATAAATGTATAAATTAGTGTAAATTAAACATTGAATATTAAAAAAATTGTCTAAAACAATATTATGTTTAAATGTTTTAAAATTTAAATACAATATAATATAAAAGTTTATAAACTTGCGGTATAAGTTGTGAAAATTTAAAAATTGAATAAAAATAAGTAAGGGAACACGGAAGGCAGAGAATTATTGATAAGTTTGGAGAAGCACAAGAACACATAGTATTGAGACACATGATCACAATTCACACAAGATTACAAAAGACCAGACACAATCACACAAAATCAGACACGGTGTGGGACACACATGATCACTGAGGATAACACGTGATCAACCACGACCATAAAGTAAAATGCTAAATAATTTTAATAATATAAAATAAATCAAAAAATGAAAAAACCACCCAATAAGAATAAAAAATCTAAAAGATATAAAAATCCGAAAAAAATACAAAGCACTGAAAAAACAATAAATAATCAAGAATTAAAATTTTTTAAAATTGAATACACAAGATCGACCGAACACAAGATCATACGAGACTAGGGGACACAAGAACACACGGGAGCAGACATGATCGGGGGACACATGATCCGACATGATCACACAAGATCACATAAGATCACACAATTTGGACGGACGTTTTCGCTTTGTTGGCAGTTTACGCAACGTTTTAGAATCAGGTTTTGCCATTTTCGAACCCTATTTCTTTATTGGAATCTTTATTGGAACGGTTTCTAGGTACATGTATAAGAGGGATAAAAATGATACATACTTGGCATTTGGCAATAAGGAAAGAAAATGACATGCTATATTTCTATTATAATAAGTGAAGGGAGAAAAATGAACTTATTTTTTAGACCGCAAAAGTGCATCATTTTTTTAAAAAAAACATCCCAAAACTTTTGTTAATTACATATCACTCTTATCCACTATTATTTGAAATACACCATTACCGTAAAATATATCACCCTTTTTCAGTCTATTTGATTTATTTTGAACATTTTTATTCGCTAATCATAGAGGTTATTTTAGGTCTTTTCTTCGCACACACAACGTGTGTGGGTTACGGTTATATATATATATATATATATATATATATATATATATATATACTTACCCATAATAAAATGACATACAGAAAGTATATTTCAATGATAGAAGCTGGAAGCCGTAGTGCGTATATTTTTGAACTAGTTAATTTGAATATTTAGTGTCATATTTTATACAGATATTTTACTAAAAGGCAAAAGCATACCTTATCATCAATGTATGCAGCCCAGAATCGGGCAATGGCGCGATCATAAAGGTTAGATGGCAAAATAGAGGGAGCCGATGTCCAGAGCTCATCGATGTATTCAACAATTACGAGGGACTTACATATAGGTTTGCCGTTGTGAAATAAGAACTGGTACTTTCTTCTGAACAGGGATGTATTTAAGCAAAATCTCGCTTTTTGGGGAAAGGCTTTCGTGTAGGAACTCGTATTTAATGGATTTTAAGTTTAGTGCGAATTCCTGTGTGTTTCTTTTCGGTAACGAATCTAATAAATTGCATAAATCACTGCCTCCATCTACTCCGTATATATAGCGTATGTTTGTAGAACTATATTCAAACAAAAAATAGGTATATTAACACTAAAAAAGGGAAACATGAAAAAGTATTAGTAACATATATGTAAATCAATTCTTAAAAAAACAAAGTATTAAACCGATAAACTATACAAAATATGCCAACAAATTTTAGGGCATCTAATAAACATTTTGCCAGATCAGTACGATGTGGATTTTCCGTAGAAAAATCAGTTTAACCCAAGAACTAGCTCAGATCAGTTGCCAAATTTTGCCATAATCCATTGTACTTCCACAAAATCCCCCCTACACAATAAATCAAATATACTCCATATATTTTAACTTGAAGTAATTGGATTTTCACAATAATACGTTCAAAAACGAAAAGGAAAAATCTAATACAACACGAAGATAAGTCTGTTTTACGCACTCTTAACAGTCTATTCCTCAGTATGGTCGATAAAATCAACATATCTGCACATTATATTGGATGGTGTTGGTGAAGAGCCCTCTCTTTGCACTGCGTCCATCTATTGGAATTTCTACTAGTGTGTTCGGTTAATTTATTTTCTTATCAAGAAATGTTATCTTTTCGATCGCTTCGCTGTTTTCTAACATTCAGTCAGAACACTCCTAGAAATGTGGCCACAGCAAAAACCAGAAATAGAGCTCCACCAATGTAGCCCACCTGCTCAGAAAATTTGGTATGTCATGAATCAGAAATGTGTGTGTGTGTGTGTGTGTGTGAAAGAGAGAGAGACTGTGTGTGTGTGTTTGCAGAGTTTTTACTTGCAGTTTTTAAGCTCATGTTGTTTTCTCATTTGTTTATAAGTCGCTTTATATTTGATTAGCTAACGTAAATTCAGAGCGGTTTAGGCTTTCCAACCTGAAATAGCTAGAATCTTTAAGCAGGATGAACACAACACTGTTATCAGGCTCAAATAAGCCAGCTTATTAGCTTAAAACTGCATGCATCAATTTCGTATTCAGAATGATGGGCGTACCAGTTTCTCGGATATATATTTTGCTAGAAATGCTCCTCCAAGGATCGCAATCAACGTTGCTAAAAGATGTCCAGCAATTGCTCCACTTGCGACACCCCAAGGAGACTAAGAGAAAGAGGCGGAAAAATTAACAAATAACTAAAATAAAAGGAGAAAAAAGTCGGTTCACGAAAGTGCAGTTACTAGTGAAAAGTACCTGAGCAGCACCAAGAGCAATTGTCGCTAACATAGAGCGATCTCCCCATTCCTAGAAACAATATTATTTAACAATCAACATTAGAAAACTACTTGAAATTTCCACGTAGCAAATATCTTAATAATACGCGCTGGACATGTTTGGCATACAATTATAATACGTAAGCTTTTGGTTGTTTTTTGCAGTTAGTATGTGTGTTTGCTGCCGCAGTCGGAAGTATAGTAGTATACTCATCTTTACCCTTTCTTTAAAAATGAATTCATTCATACTCATTCAGGGAAAGTATAATCGTCACCTACTTTACATTTAGCCACATCTCACTACTAACAATACAACACGTATATTCTTCTTTCTATATTTTACCAAATGCACCTATAAATTAACAAGTACTACTAAAACTAAACCTTTTCACTTTAATCTATACAGTATACTTTTGTAATGATGAGATACAAACAAACAAGCTCATTGGAAAACGGTAAATGGGGAGTGTTACGATTCTTACGGCAAAAAATATGAGGCAAAAAGACTTCCACAAGATTTCAAGAGGATTGGTGAGCCGTTCTGAAACCTGTAAACATCAAATAAGACATGATAATGCGCTTTATATGGTCATGGAAAGGAAATCAATTTTATTTTTAAAATAGTTGAAGAATAACCTTTTCTTTCACAAGCTCCTCTGCTTCAGCATATTCCCCAAGTTCAGGGCTCTCGTTATTACCGCTTTTGATATCACTTGAAGGAAGCTCCCAAGCATCTTTTATTGATTTAATTCCAAAAAACATTAAAAGGGTGACAGCTGCATATTCTCCAATAGGCAAAGCTGCTCATATGACCAACATAAAACACATAATCAGTGTCTTTTCAAGTAGCATAAGTGAAAGGTCGGCTTGCTTATCAAAAAAAGAAGTAAAAATTCAGTTTTAAGAAAGTGTAAGTCTCTTGGGAAAAAGGTCATCCATCGGCTAGAAAACACTTCTCCAACAAAATTCGATATTGAAGTTATGCATAAGATGACAAGTCTATGAAGTTCAATATAATAGCCTGAGTAGTAACTCGACATTGGATTGTTTTAAAGCTTCTAATCAAGCTTTATACTACTACTGTATATAATTATATATTCACTTACTCGTCTGAAACTGAGCAGGCACAGAATGAAAAATCCTTCCTATTACGACCGATAAAATTGTCATTAGCGAAAGAGCACCCATGGACCCAAGGAGAACCTGGCAAATGATTGAACAAATAATAAAATGAACTCTCTAGATACACTGACACACACGCGTCACTTCCAGAAGAAAAAGAACCCCTCTGACATGGATAAATAGCTAAAGTCACTTATGAGTTATGACCAAGGGCTTGTTTGGCTACAAAATTAAACAAATTCTACCCTGAGAGAAAACTGAGTTTGCCCACTTTGAAATTCTACCCTTTTTCTCGCTGGATATTAGAAGAATACAACAAGCTGAGGTTAAACATTGCAAGAAAGCAAGCCCCAAGACCATCATGGATGAAGAATTTACATGAGTGGTGGTATAACATTATAGGCCTAAAGATTTAAAGCTTTTCAAAACAAATATATATCTATAGAAATCTTCGAGTGCCAAAATGTTGGCAATCTGTATGTGTTAACTGTAAATTAAGAAACAATGACTAGAAAAAAGAGCAATGTACTGAATAAAAAAGCACAAATGGACACATACCAATCCCTTCTCATATTGCATGGCCAAGAGTGCAGCAATGAAAAATGTCTGTTCAAATGAACAAATTCTGGCTTAAACTACTAAACATAAATAAAATAAGAAAATCTGCCTTTGAAGGTGATAACTACTAAAATGTTCAAGTTAAGCAGGCTTATAGAAAACTAAAACTTTCTTTGATATTGCATTACCTTGTCGCCAATTTCTGAAACGAATATCAGTGAAAAAGCAGCAGTGAATCCGGACTTTGCAATTGCTGCTAAAATTGAGGTTGGACCTCCTTTCGCAAAAGCAATGAGTGCATATATACACGAGCACCCGAATAGCACAGAGGCAATAGAGAGAATATACATGAGTCTATTGGGAGGCGTCCTACTGCATAATAAAAAGACAGTTGTGAAAATAATGTAAAGGGTGATCAAATGATATAAAAATGACCCTGTCTTTATAAGTAAAACATGGTTTCTGCACTTCTTCTCTGAACTAAACACACTAATCTATTCTTACAGAGGGCATACAGTAACAGACTAACAGTACTTTTTTGCTTTCGAACTGTCTTCAGTGACAACCTAAACAGATATATAATTTTGTTTTTCTGGCCTGAAAAAGCTAGATAAATAAAGGATGAACCCATTTTCTTCGCTATTAGATAAGCCAGATATTTTCCTAGAAGGTGAAGTAATCTGGAACTCGACAAAGGCATCAGAGTATTCTCTAAACCAACTCTTTTAGGTTCTTGAACACGGAAATTTTCATATTTTGCTCTCAGAAATTCTATAAGCTCAACTGCTTTACAACCATTAAAAACCCATGATGATTCACATTTCACACAATTTTAAGCACTTTTAGGTTTAGATAAAATGATACTTACATTTCAGATAAGCCATCACTCTGTGCACTATTGGCAGAGACTGTTCGGTTCTCCTTATGCTCGTGGCCTTCGTATTCCCCAGATGCAAAACCAGAACTGGATGCATATATTTTGATAGCATTTCTCTGGGATTTCAGTGATTCTCTACATCTTACTAATTGAAAATTAGTCAGTGACAACTATTGTACTTCTCGCTTAAAAAAGTTGAATTTTAAGTGTAGATCTAGAAAAAGCAAGTGAGTTGCCTCTGGCTAAGGCATTAGTATACCCTGCTTACCACCAACCCGATCCCTGACGCCTTTAAAGCGTGGGTTATTAAATATCAATAGATATCTAAGACCTAATAGACGATTAATCATGGCATCATTGTTAAGTGAAGTGGTATCATCCCAGCTTAAAGCTTAAGCTTTTGTAAGGAGATGCATTAACAAACAAATGATGTTCATAAAAAATCTATTCATCTTTACCATCATAGATACCCGTAAACAACATAATATCTTTTTTCCTTTACACAGATGAACTCTAGTACCAATCCAGCAGTTAATATGTCCCCATTTTCCATCAATTCTCAGCTATAGTAGATGTATTATTTTGATGCAAGAAAATTGTACAGCTTATATATGCACTACCAAATATTTAAAATGTATCCTTTCGAGTATATGAGTTTGAAGAACGTATAAAAAATGAGAAACATATCCTAATATTTGACACAGAGTGGCAACTAAATGCACAATCACAACTAGTTCTGTACATAATCATTGAAGAATTTTGGTTGTTCCCTCATGCTCAGATAGTTCTACCTCGGACTACTTAGCTAAAAGAAGAAATCGACACATCGAAAACAATATATTCTCATCTATTCCTTCTGAAAATCTTCTTTTTCTCTTCTTCCGCTCTCATGACTAGTCTCATTTTTCTGTTCCATTGCTGTCACAAAGACCCCTCTTTTGGGCACATAAGCTAGTCATACATATGGGTTAGTCAAAGAATTTAGGACCTAAAGCATTTGATATTTATCTGGTTTTCGAAAAAAGTTCACTGAATTGAACAAGTAATATAAACATTGGGCACTAAATTTACTCTTTTACAGTAAAGACACTATTTTTTTCTCTTTAAAATCTTATTAAAAACGATCAAGTGATTTCACACCTACCCCTTTAACAAGACTCGAACCCCGTACCTAAGCTATTACAAACAGGTTCTACAGTAAAGACACTAAAATTCCTATCAACTACTAAAAACATTTTTCTTACTTAAATTCATTTTATTACAGCAGTTAGCAAAGGGAGCAGCATAATCATACTAATAAATACTGGCTAATAAAAGAATTTAGGATCCAAAGAAACATTAAACTAGTAAAAAGTTTTGAAGACTTACATGAAGAAAAGTTGAATGTACAAGATTTTTTAGTAATTGGGGAAGAGCATGGAACAAATGCCAACAATGGAAGCTTAGCTCTTGAAATTGATGGGGCTTGAACAAATGTTCCTCTCATCTTGAAATAAAATCACTGGTTCATTTTCTTGTTTTGAAATTAATTTAACAAAACTTGAGCTGAAATTTTCTAGAGATGTGAATATATTGGAGTGATAAAAGAGAGTTTGACTATTAACTCTTTCCCTATCTTTTTTGGTGTTGTGTGTCTCATGACTTGTGGTGCACACGTGTTCATGAAATTAAGTTGGCAAATGAGTTGCTGTGACTTTGGTACTAATAGTAACTAGTACTGTACTTGTTTCCTTTTTAGTTTGGAAAATAAATACAGTATAAAAAGTAACCTTTTTAGTTTTAGCAAGGAGGGCATGAAGTCGTTCGGTTTATGACAAAACCGAAATCGAGCAGATTTTTTGATTCGCTTTTTTTTTTTTGCTTTTGTTTTTTTTATTTTCTGGACCGAACCGAACCGGTTTGTTTCGGTTTGGTTTTGGGTTTTTTCTGTTTTTTTTTATTTTTCGGTTTTTTTAAACCGAAATCGACCCGAAAAAGTTTCGGTTTTTCGATTTCGGTGTTTTTTGATTCGGTTCGATTTTTCCGGGTTTTCGCCCAGCCCTATTAGCAAGTACTATGTTTTTTTTTTTGAAACAACAAGTACTATTAGGGGTGGGTTCCGTTCGGTTTTTGGTAAAACCGAAACCGAGCATATTTTTCGGTTTCGGTCTTTTTATTTTTTAGATCAAATCAGACCGGGTTTTTTCGGTCCGGTTTTTCGGTTTTTTTTTTTGTTTTCGTTTTTTTTCGGTTTCGCCTAGCCATAAGTGTTATGTTGTTGCATTGAAAAATAAGATACAATAGAAAATTGCTATGCTAAAAAGTGTAGCTATTTAAAACTTGACAAATTTGGGCTGTTACGTCATCTTATGAAATATTTTTATTGTTTTTTGTAACGACCGATCGAAATGTAATTTTGTTAATTACCGCAACAATATATCCATGTAAAAAATCACGTGTTAAAAAAGTGTAGCTCTATATAGCCTCGCAAACTTATTTATAAAATATTATTTTAATTGTTTTTCATAAAGACCAATTGATATATAATTTTGGTAATTACCAGAACAACATATTTATGTGAACCACTATTATCATATATGTTTTGTAACTTTAAAAAGATGATTTATTGTTAAAATCGTACTATTATTTATGTGAACAGTGTTTACGAAGGGTTTAAACAAATAATTACAAAAGCATCTTATAACTTTTTAAAATATTAAAACCACTCAGAAACAGTAGTTACACGTATTTTACAAAAAAACGGTTACAAATCAATTTAAAAACCTATTAATTCAAGAACAATGTACCGTTGAGCCTCAAATTAATTTTTTTTCCTTCTCACTCTTAACTATTCCGTTAATTTAATAGCAAATCCCGCCTATCTATCTTCCTTTTTGTCGGTGGTAAAATTTTCTTAAATATTTTATTTATTTCATAATAATTTATTTAGTGTATAAGGTTTTACGCACATATATGTATATGTAGATCACACACTAAATCACACACGTATATCGTGGGCGGATTTTATTTAATTTGTACCGGATTAAATACTTACCGCGTTACTTTAGTAAATGAAATAAAATAGAAATATAAAACCACGTAACAACAATTTCACATCAACAAAAATTGAAAAAAAAAGCAAAAAATCAAATAACTCAAAATTCTAGGGCTGGGAAGTTCGATCCGTGGCGGGAAAATCAATATTTAATCTCTGATAGATTAAATTTAATAAAAAATATGTCTTCTTTCCTTGATGAATTTCAATCCAGTAATTTCTCTCTCTTTCAATATTTATTTTGTACGCATATATGTATGTATTTAACTGCAAATAAAAGTGAAAAAATCCATAATTTTATGATAAATATTGTTCTAATTGGTGATTACCCTTTTGTCCCCATAGGCTTAATTGCACAAAGATGTTAACCTTTTTCTTAATTGGTTTTTTTAAACCTGATTAGTTTTTTAGGGCTTTTTTGAGTGTAATTTTTCAAGTTTTTTTTTTTTTGCTTTTTTGTTTGTTTGTGCAGTTAATTCACCAACTGATTATGTTAAATCTGATTATATTTTTTTTAGGGCTTTTTTGGGTGCAATTTTTTAAGCTCAATTTTTTATTTTTATTTTTGCTTTTTTGTTTGTATAGTGCATTTGTTTGACCAACTGAGTATTTTTTTTTTGTTACTTACTCTTAAAAGTGTAAAATTACAAGTTCAATGAACCCAATTTATTTTCTAGCCTAAAAAAGTTAGCTTATTTGATAAAAAAAAAGTTACCCTCAAACAATGCCTATTTCATGGGTTTCAAGTTCACAAATAGAGTTTGTTGGTCGGCTTCGTCATCGTGTGCGGAATTTGGCTACATATTTCGTAATTTTTCCCTTTGCATTATACATAAAAGATTAAACTGTTTACCATTCTCTTGAAAGGGAATTTGGGTGTCTGTGTTTTATGGTAAGCTTTGGGTATAAATGTATCATTGTCTCTTTCGCAATGGCTTTTTGTGGGTTGGTAATTGCTATACAAGATTGCGCATAATTGCATTCAAGTTTAAAAGTTTTATGAGATCTTGAATCTTTTTCATGGTTGCACTTTTTGGCGATATCACTAGGTGCCTTTTCTAGAGCTAGTGATTCGATTGCTAATTATTTTTTTATGCTTTCCTTTTCAGACTTAGATTCGCTCCCACATACACTTCAGAGGAAGTACTCGTTATTACGTGATTTGGATAAAAGTTTACAAGGTATTCTTTTTGCCGTATTTGCTGATATCGTACATAGGTTAATTCTTATATTTAGTTCTTGATGTCTATTTCCTTCTCCCCATGGGGGATACTACCTTTTTCGTACGTTGGGTTTATTGATTGCAAGGTTTGCTTTTAAAGGATGTTAATGCTTATGGTTTTTCTTTGTCTTTTTCCTAGAGATTCAACGTCAAAGTGAGCAACGTTGTGGAAATGAAATAGAGCAGCTGAAGAGGGCGATAAAGTCTGGCGAGATTATTCCAGATGCTTCAAATATCAAATTTTCTGATGAAGCAATTGATGAGCAAAAGCACGCTGTTAGAATTGCTGATGAGAAAGTTGCTTTGGCTGTTCAAGCATATGATTTGGTACATCGCTTTTTGTTCTTCATATCCCTTCCAAGTCAAACAAATGAACTTGGTTATTTTCATCAACAAATTTTGTTATTCATGTTTCCTTATTTTTTTTTTAGTAATTTCCTTTGACTACTGTTATCTGAACTCCAGTGGATACTGGATAGCCTGTTTTTTAAGCTTCTAGAAGATTCAAGTGAACAAGGTTTAGTCTGACTTTCTTTTTTGTTGTCTTTTTTAAATAGGTTGATGCTCATATTCAACAACTTGATCAATATATGAAAAAGTTCAATGAAGAGATCCAACGTGGTAAGATTCTTCGTTTTCTGTTTTCATGGAGTTGTTGTCCCTCTTTTTTGGCTTACGACAAAGGTTCCTTCATCTCCACATCTGAAAGGCTCTTATAATTCTGTGTAAAATGTTTGGATTGGGCAGAGAAAGAGACTGTTTCCGCGACAGGATCAGCAGCTCAAAATGCCGAAACCATTGTTAAATCTGGAATGGCAAGTGAAAGTGGCAGAGGAGGGCGTAAGAAGTAATCACCTTTAACACCCTTGTTTCCATAATCATATATTCTGTTGGTTTTTCACGTCTTCGTGTTCCAATATCTCTTATATGTAAAAAAAAAGAAATTGCTTGTTCCTTAGGCCTTGTTTGGTTGTAACTTTTAATTCATCTTTTTTGTTGCTTATTTGCTTAAATGCTGGGCTGCATTCTTGACCAGCTTAAAATTTGAGTTATCCTTGATTTTTGACCTGAAAAAGGTTTAGGCTTAAAGCTTGATCAAACTAGCTCTTTTCTAAACCCTCGAAAAATGCATTTTATTTGCTTAAAATTTGCAACCAAACTAGCCGTTCCAGTGTGCTTGATTTATGGTTGGCTTATGGAATATTGGCTAATGATATAAATGACTTTCCTTGGAGATTGATGGTAGATCTGTTTTTTTCTGAAAACCTAGATAATGATCACATTTGTGTTACTTGTCCAGTTGTCCGCAAAATAAAACGAGTTCTAAATAAGTATACATCCAGGAGTCGGCTGGATATATTTAAGGTCTAAAAAAGTTTATATGTGCAGGAGTCGACTAAGTGCAGCTGCAACAGCAACAGCAACTACAGATGCAACTGCTGTTAATCCAACTAGTATGGATTTAGACATACCAGTAGACCCCAACGAACCCACATACTGTTTCTGTAATCAAGTTAGTTTCGGAGAGATGGTTGGTTGCGACAATAACGATGTACGTACTTACTATACAATACCTTTTTTTTTTTACAAATTTTCATTACTTTTTTGGTTGAGCAGAAAAGCATTGCTTATTTATGTTTTAACGCAGAAAAGTATGCTTTAACACGTTCATAGTTTTTTTCAATTTTTTATTTATTTTCCAACCCCCTTGTACTACTGTCAAATACTTTTACCTTTTCGCACAGTTCAAAAGCTATTCTTATTTTTTCATCTTTTTCCAAGACTTCCATTATACTTGCAACAAAATACTGTTAGCAAACAACGATACTTAATCCCGTTAAGCAAAATTCATTCATAGTTTTTTGTTATGAATTTTTAGGAATCTTTGGCTGCGTAATGTCCTTACTCTTATATATTATGCCCTAATGAACCGTGGTACGCTTTTTGTACAGTGTAAGATAGAATGGTTCCATTTTGGCTGTGTTGGTTTGAAAGAGAAGCCTAAAGGAAAGTGGTATTGCTCGGAATGTTCCTCAAAGAAGAACAAAAGAAAAGGACGAGTTGGATAGACCCTGTGTGTTGTCGAAAAAGTGCAGTTGCAATGATCACTATATATGTAATTCTGCACCAATACTAGTTGTTTACTTTTTGCTAGATTGTGATTACCATCAGAGACAAACATTCGAAATTGTAGCAAGTTATATACAGATGTGACTTTCCTTCCAAAAATTTTCGTTATCTCAACTGAAATAATAACCCCCAAGGATAGTTGTACACATTGGTTAGGTTCGCTCTGATATTATATCAGAAGTAGATACACTTGACTACTTCCCACTAAAAGATTAGTTTTGGCAAACAATAACTCTCACATTGAAGTTGACAGGCTTGAATCGTGTTGGCGAGCCCAGTTAACTATGGATAGGCAAATGAAACGCCACTGGGCAACTTATTTTTACACCACTTAATAATGAGTCTGTTAGAAGAAGATTAATGTGATTTTAGGTTTGATGAAACTTCAGAGTCTATTTTTTGTAGAGAAAAGGAAGAAAGTGTAGTCTGGTTGATTTTTTGACTTATTAATGTTATAGGTTTCCTCGGATGGTAAAATTGAAAGGTGGAAAAATTGAAAGATGGAAATGATAAGAGTTGAAATTTAGCTTAAACTCGATTATACCTTGTTATACACGTTAGTTTGTTTGATTACCCGTGAATTTTGTCTACTGAACGGATATTGTTGATGTATAGTGACCAGAATTTCAATATGGAATAGTCTTCTTTAGTCCGGTTAATTATATCGTTAGTTTTTCCATTTGCTTTCTGCTTAAATTACAAGGTTGTTTGCAGCCAATACTTTTTGAACTCAGTATCATAGTATCAACTAAATCATGATATTGTGATGGAAATATTGAACAAACCTCTTGGCTTTCGGGAGCGGCCAAGCTAATGTATGTCTGAGACAATAACGGACTTTTGGTGATGAAAGAAAACGTCCTAAAGGAAGCCTTCGAAGAATGAACAGAAAATTTATATATAAAGTTAACCAGGATCACAAACCATTTTGTGATTATTTTTTGGCTTTGTATGATTTGTTAAATGAAAGCAACATATTTATTCCAAAGGGTAGATCTTCTTCCAGTTTTTGTCGTCGCCGCTGAAGTAGAAGCCATCGGGTCTAGCCTCCCAAAAACATCTATAAACAAGAAGGGATTTTTTTTTACACGAGTGTAGTATCTTATAGTCGAAAACATTGAAAGACTTGTCGTTCAAACCCCAGTAAAAATGGCAAAACCATAAAGTATCTCCCATAGGACTATTCATAAATCCCCAACCAAACACTTCACCGTTGTTGATGCTCTTATAGCCGAGATCAGTACTTTTGTCTTGACAACGAAACCTCAAAGGAAATGGGAGTCGGCTGCCAATACGAACCTTTATTTTTGCCCAAAGATTTTGTTCCGAAGAAAAAACGGCCTTTGTATGAAGAAGTAAAAGCAACAAGATAACTCGTAAACAAAAACGCGTCATCGTTTCAAAGTGGTTATGATACTTTTTTTTTTGCTCCCTCGAGTTTCTTCTTGTTCTTGAGTATTATTAAAGATCAGAAACCTATATATAGAGAAAGAGGTAACTTAATTGTTTTGTTAGATTTTCAGTGACAAGCTTGGCTTCATTTATTCTTTTTGGCTTTTACATAGTGAATCAAGTGAGTAAATATAAAGTGATTTGTTTGAATAGTTGACTCACCTGCTTACTGTTCTTTTCCTTTCTCCATTAAATATGCGATACGTTTTTTTATTTATTTTGTGATTCACTGACGGAATCAGCATTCAATTTCTTAGGGGTCGTTATTTTTTTTCGGTATAAAAAACCCAAAAAACATTGAACTTAAAACTTAGCTAATTTATCTATTGATCTAAAAATTTCAAACGATATAGAAAAATTGACTATAAATACGAATTTATTAGTTTAAAATTTGTTGTAATATGACTATGAAATTAAACGAAAATATTTATTTATAAAACCTTGTAATAGTATCTTAAATATGTAATTAATTAATTGAGAAGTTAAACAGTAAGCTAATGTTAATTAAAAGAAGAGTAAAAACTAGACACAAAATTCGAACTAGAGAGTTTGTGACACACAAACTTTATGTTTATCATTTTAACTGAGTTATTATTTATTTATTTGGGATTATTAATGTATTAAATATTAAATATCCGAATTTTTCTAATTTTGTTTTTTTGGATGACGGTGATACTCATTTACCACCCCCTAGTCCCGCCCTACGATACATAGGATAATACGGTTTATTATGAAAACATTCTGAAAATGGATAAGGAAATACAGATCATTATTCATTCATCTACAACTGCAGTCAAAAGCCGGGTGAAAAACCGAAAAAACCGAACCGGAACCGAAAAAGACCGAACCGAAAAATCGAAAAAATTTCAGGTCGGTTTCGGTTTTCAATAAAACCGAACCGAAAAAACCGAAACTGGACCGAAAAAAACCGATCTGGTACGGTCCAAAAAACAAAAAGACCGAAACCGAAAAAAACCAAACTGAAAAATATGCTCGGTTTCGGTTTTGCTAAAAAACGAACCGAATCGGACCGAACCCAGCCCTAGTCAAAAGTACTAATTAAAGCAGTTAGATCCATTTATAATTATATTACATCTCGGAAAAAAAAAACAAGACGCATATTTGTGTTCTCGTGTGAAACCGTAGAGATTTGCATTAGCCAAATATTGATTTGAAGCGTTTTTAAGAAAAAAATATCCAAGTTATCTCTAACTTCTCCCTATTATTATATCTACTTATCTCTACTATTGTAAACTAAGTACAAAGTAATCTCTTCCTCTATACATAAATTTCTGAAACTTGATAATACCAGCCATTGCTTGAGAACAAGAAAGAGACTAGAGGGGTCGGAAAAAAACATTAGAGCCACATTATAAACGATGACACGTTTTTATTCACAATCTTGTTGCTTTAATTTCTCTATACTATACAAACAGCGTGTTTTCTCGAAAACAAAATCTTTGAGCACAAATGAAGGTCCACATCATCATTAACTCCAAAGACCTTTGAGATTCCGTTGTCAGTTCAGAGATGATGATCTCGGCTTTCATAGCCTCAACAACAGTCAAGAGTATCATTGGACATTTCGTACTAGTGTTATTGGAAATAGATTATGGTTCTGCCATTTTTACTGGGGTAGGAAGGATAAATCTTTCAATGTTTTTGACTATTACGTACGAAACTGGTGCGGGAAATGTGGATTTTTTAGTTATGGATACTACTGGGAGGCTAGACCTGATGGCTTCTACTTCAGCGGCGATAACAAAAGATGGAAAAGAGTGGTTTCAGATCATTAATTTTAGCTTTATATAAAATTCCTATTTCATGTCATTTGATTTCTAGTTTTAAATATTTCCTGCAGTATGTAACTCTGTTTGCTGCATTTTATTTTTGCGTATTTTTTTGGTTTAGTTTTTTTGAACTGTTCATTAGCGTATTTGGCACCTGGGCTACCAACCAGAGAACCTATTTGCTGATAGGGTCTCATTGAAAATGTCTTATTTTTAAGAGAATTAATGTTGTGCTAGAGATTATTGCTATCAGAAAGATTCAAAGATGACTACTTCACTTTCAATTTTCAAATAAGCGATATTGCTAATCACTTGGTATAATTAATCGTCAAAACCGAATCCACGTGAAAAACCATATACGATTCTGTGATTTCCTTGCACCTGCAATGCTTTTCATTTGGTAAACAATCAGAAATATCAGCCTATTTACATGTTAACAAAAACTGAACTCTGGCGAGAGACTGAGCACCACCAGCTACATAGTTAAGCAATCAGACTCTCAGAGCGATAACGGATGTACAAACTAGATCCATCGTATAAAGAAGACTACATGGGAA
Organism: Primula vulgaris; assembly: GCA_963920805.1. Lineage (NCBI taxonomy): Eukaryota > Viridiplantae > Streptophyta > Magnoliopsida > Ericales > Primulaceae > Primula > Primula vulgaris. The sequence goes on from OY987218.1 coordinate 33,359,134, forward strand.
TTTGTCTTGAAGATAATATGATTAGAAATTCTAACAGATTAGTACAAAGTGTACTGTTTTGATAATAAAAATCACTTTGTAAAAAGAAAAGGCAAATTTGAAAGTAAAATATAAACTCATTCATATCACTTTTCCATTATTTCATACTTGGCCAAGCACAGGAATCACACAAGACTAGCTTACTAATCTTAAAACTTAGTACTAATAAATAACGGGAAGTTACCAATAAATTACTGAACCATAGTTCACATTATCTGCACCATAATAAACACCATCATCTCTGACTTGGCAGTAGCAATTATGAAAACCGTCACTGTCTTTATCATGGTCGCAATATATCTCATATCCTTTTTGCTGATGATGTTTTAATTTTTTCCAATGGCAGTAAATCCAACTTAGAACTGCTTATGTCTTTTATTAAAAAGTATGAACAGGCTTCTGGTCAAATGCTTAATAAAGCTAAAAGTGTTTTTTTGACTTACAAACCCAAAAATGGTAGGAAAAACATTATAGCCAGAACCACTGGTTTCAGTGAAGGCTCCCTACCCACTAAGTATCTAGGAATACCTCTCCACAACACTAAACTTACCTCAATGATGTATGATTCTCTTATTGATAAAATTGGCAAAAAAGTGGCTAGCTGGAAAGCAAATTTTTTATCTGCTGGGACTAAATTAACCCTTATTAAACATGTCTTATCTTCAATGCCACTGTACATACTTGCTGTCCTTAATCCCCCCAATATAGTCATTGACAAGATTGAAACCAAATTTGCTAACTTTTTTTGGGGAGAGACAGATGGTAAAACCAAGCATCACTGGCTGAGATGGGGGAAGCTATCTTGCCCTGTAAATGAAGGTGGAATAGGGGTGAGAAGCTTAAAAGAGTTTATGGATGCCCTTCATGCAAAACTATGTTGGAGATTAATGGAATTTGATTCTCCATGGACTGTTTTTATGTTTCAAAAATACTGTAATAACAACCCAAATTGGAGTAATCAGGTGGTAAAAGCCACACATTCATGTGTTTGGAAGATAATTAATCCTCACTTTAAGATACTGGTTGATAATAGTTTATGGGATATTAATGAGGGGTCCATTAGCTTTTGGTATGAAAATTGGTTAGGAGATGGCCCTCTTTGTCAGTCTTTCACTGTTATTTTCCCTAATGTACTGCTTAACCAGGTCATTAATAAAAATGGCTGGGACACAAACTTGTTATGGCAAATGGGGGGTAATGAGCTTTTACTTAAAGTTACCAGTAAAAATTTGGTTTTAAGAAAAAGGGATGATGTTAGATACTGGCCTTTTACTTTTAATGGGGATTTTACTGCAAAAACCTCCAACAATTTTATAAGGGGAAAAAAACCTATTCTAAATGTGGCCAAGTATATTTGGAACACTGTTTTACCCACTAAAATCAGCATTTTTTCTTGGAAACTCTGGTACAATGCTATCAAACTTGATGAGGATCTCAAAAAATTTGGGATATGTACAGTCACCATTTGCTCTTGCTGTAAGGATCACACTTTTGATACAGCTAATCATCTTTTTGGCTCCAGTGATATTTGTAAACAGGTTTGGAGCTACTTTGCAAATGTTTTTGGTTTCAATATAGGCTTTACCCCCTGCTGGAAGCAAAATATGGTGAAATTGTGCAAATTATGTGACTCCTCTCAAACTGGTATGCTAGCTGTTTTAGTCCCTTTCATTCTTAATTGGGAGATATGGCTTAGTAAGAACAAAAACAGATTTGATAATGAGAAAATGTGTGCTGAAACCATTATTAAAAAGGTGACTAAATGGCTACAAGATCTTAATTTTTTACTTAAACCCAAAAAACCTGCTAACAATTTTCATTGCCTGACACTTATGTCTTTAAAACTGAAAACTATCCAGTGTAAAAGGAAAAAGGCTAAGTTGGTATGGTGGAATTGCCCACCCACTGGTAGATTAAAATTAAATTTTGATGGCTCTTCACTTAGCAATAACTCTAGTGGTTGTGGTGGCATATTAAGAGATCATAAAGGAATGCTGGTTCTAGCTTTTTCTAAATTTCTGGGCAAACAAACCAATATGTATGCTGAGATGATGGCTCTTAAAGATGGTTTGATAATTTGCTACACTATGGGTGTAACAAATGTGATGATGGAAACTGACTCTGAGATTATTGTAACTTGGTGGAACACCAAGTGCTATCCAGGCATAAAATTTGCTTCTATATGGAGGGACATAATCATCCTTATGGATTATGTGGGTCTTACTGTAAATCATGTTTATAGAGAACAGAATCAAGCTGCAGATGGTTTGGCCAAAATGGGATCAAATGGAAAAAGTTTTATTACAGGCAGAGCTATGGATTTACCTAAGAATATACATGTTGCTTACTATCTGGACCAAAAAAGCACACCTTGCCTAAGGGGTAGCTATTTTAATACCTAGAAAGGGTTTAAAACATTTTTGTTTTTATATCCCTGACTAATGATGAAAAAATTCTGAAGTAATACTGATCTACCAAAGCAACTTTTCAAGGAAGGCTTCAGCCTACGATATGTTGTGTTTGGAATTATAAGATATTTTGGATAAGAACAGATATCTAAAGCTCATGAGGATATTTTTCTGAAGCTTTTGTTTCTTGCTTTGTTTCTGGAATTCAAAGGCAACTTTTTGATGAAGACTTTAGTCTGAAAAAAGTTTTGCGCTCTTTAATACTAATTAGCTTTTGACATTAGATGCAGGTGCTTTAGAAGTTTTAATTTTCTTTGCTACTACTAGTTTTATGCCTTTTCTGCAACTTTAGGCAATTTTCAAGTGTATATTGCTAGGGGGTGTAGAATGCATTAAAGAACCAGGGCCTTTTGCAAACTGGAAACTGAACAATCAAGATTCAAAGCCTTAGATCACTACTGATCTAGGAGAAACAAGATGGAGGGGGTATAAGGAGAGGTTTTTGTTTTCTTGGGTGATCTTTTTCTGGTGAAGCATGAGGTTTTTGGGGTGTTTTTAATAGCGTTTTTTCACCCTCCTAGCAATAATCTTTTGTATGACTGTTTTTTAGTCAATTTTTAGTATGTTTTTGATGATGTAATGACCAATATGGGGGTTTATCCCATAGAGACTTTATTTATATAAGCTTTTGTTTTGGAAAAAAAAGAAAAAGAAGAAGAAGCTATTTCTTCGGTAAAAACATCCAATGTCTTTTGATGGTCAGCGGTATCAAAGTGACAATAAAAGTTGGTATTTTGAAAAACAATATTATCCTTGAAATTCCAGTTAAACTCTTGGAGATAGGAAAGCGGATGAGAGCCAAGGCCATCGTCTCTCGATCCACACTGGTATTAATGGCATTAGTAATACCGTTGACAATGTGAACCCTGTATTTCGCCGCTGAAATTGATTTTGGACAAGCAATGAGGATGGATAAAATGACCAAGGAAACAGATACGCGATCCATTCTTCGGGTTTTTGGATTAGTAAGTTCTTAAGTTATGATTTTCCTAAAGCAATTCATATTTATTTATAGAGATTGGGGGCATAGTGTCAAATGTCAGTATGTCAATATAAACAAGAAGGTAGTTTATATCAAGGTAAGAGCTTGACTCTTTTCAAATCTCGGGACACTGATGGTTGGTTTTGGGAGTTAATCGTGGTAATGTTTATACTATATTTTGTAACATTTTTAATAGCTACGCCTGTTATTTATACTATCACAGATTTATCAGATCTTACAGTATGCTGGATATAGCAAGCTGTATGAGTTTTGATAATACATCTTGTAAGACTTAACATTGTTCACATTAAATTTGCGTTTATTTGTTACTTTTGACGGACAAAATATGGTATAGGAAGATTATTAAGCAAGGTTGGGGAACTTTCCGAGATGCCAGCTATCGGTTTTTGATAACTTTATTTACCAGCACATATTACTCCAACACCCTACTTCAGAACTTTTTCTTCTTCTCTAATCAACTACTCCATAGAACGAATTTTTCCAACTATATAATAACCCAATATCCCGATAGGCGATATGTGTGCTAGCAGGTGTGTTTAAAAAGGGAAAAACAATTTCGTTCTTTTCCTTTTGGCCAAGAGGGAATTACAGTTGACATAGTTATAAACTTATAACCATAAAAAATTCTGAATCTAGCTATAGAAAATAAAAAACAGAATGACAATCAGGAGTAACTGAAAAAGATGATGCAATTTTGAAGCTGACAATCGACAAAAGCAAGTTATACATTAAAAGCCGTCATCGTCCAAGTACATATGCAACGCAACGGGTCAAATACTTAACCATATATTTAGGATGCATATCGACATAAAATTGGCGAGGGGATGTCGGCACCCCCTCGTCCGGACCGATATCAACCCCACAGCGGGCGATCCGGGCCTCTCAAGCATGGGTGACGTATCGCCCCGGATCTTAGGGAGCCGGACCGTTCCTAGGCCGACCCAGAGAAACTTGCTGAGCACTCTTCCCCAATTAATGCTGCTGCTCCCTTGGGGGACCCTTTATGTGTTTCATCGACGTGGCCCAATCACAGGCCAGCCCTGTGGGCCCCGGATGATGAACAGTGCCATTGTCAGAGTCATAAATGACCTGGAGCCGTTGGATCTTTATCAGACAGTGCAATGATCCAAGGGCTAATACGCCTTTGATCAGACTATATATACCCCCACTAATACCAATTAGAGGGGGACACAAAATACAGAGAGGAGAGATAAAGCTAAAACAACCCGAACCACCAGAATATCAACCGTGACATCTGACGCCACAACTCGTAACTGGCCCAATCCCTCACCCTTAAATACATTCTTACATTCAATCTATACCGACACTGACTTGATCGTCGGAGAGGGAAAACCTGGTACCAACCCCGGGCCCCTGTTCGTTTCTTGTGCAGGCTTAGAGAGCGCCTCGACGACGAAGCAGATACCACCTACGTCAGCGACCTTGGAAGATCGGAGCCGACGCGAATAATATATAAGCCGAGCTTGGGAAGAAAATCAGGCTCGCCAATTGGCGCCGTCTGTGGGAAACTTCAAAGCGCTAGCTCCGACAATCCGTTTCCAAGGAACGATGACGGATAATGAACAGTACGAGAGCCCTCCCCCACGGCATGCCCCAGTATTTGGAATGCCGAGGACCCTCTCTTTTGGCACGCCGGGAACTGCGCCTGAGGGGCAGCCTATTCCACTCAATGCGGTTCAGGGGACTCCCCGGTCGCGCGACGAGCTGACTCGCATGATGCTAGAGATCCATGAGAAGGAGCTCGTTGCCTTGGCGGCTCAAAAGGCGTTGATAGCCTCTATGATGGCATCCGAGCCCGGACCCGTCTCTCGTGGCGTAGAGCAGCCAGAGCCCGTTCGCATCCCCACCAAGAGCGTGATGTCGCGGCTGGGACCCTCAAGACGACCCCCCCTAGAGGTTCCAGAGGAGCCAGCTAGGGGAGAGGAGTCGAGGCGTTCCCACGAGGGGAGTTCGCACCGTATAAACGACCGAAGCGTACACTCGCGAATCAGTCGACCCGGTGATAGTCACGATTCGCGGCCCGCTTCGAGTCATGCTCGGACTGAAAGGCCTCCCCGGAGAAGGAGGCGGGGTCGTCGCGCTGGCCGAGATGAAGTCGCGGACGAGGCAGCGTTAAAAATCGTTGCCTCCACCCGCAGTACCCCGTTCTCAGATGAGATAGAGTACAGTGCGCCCCCCGGAAATTTCACTGCCCCCGTTCTTCAAGTGTTCAACGCGGATTCTGACCCGGAAGCCCACCTCCGGCACTATCGATACCAGATGAACCACTGGTCCCACCTCGATCGTCTTATGTGCAAATGCTTCCCCGCCAGCCTGGGGAGGCTCGCAAGTAAATGGTTCCAGTCTCTGCCTGCCAACTCCATCCACTGTTGGGATGATCTGGCCTATGATTTTGCACACCGCTTCATCAACTTGAAGGAAAGGGCTGCCCAACCGGAGCAGCTGTACCAAGTGAAGGCCCAACCCAAAGAGACCCTCGAGAGTTACGATAATCGGTTCTGGCAGAAGCACGTTGAATGTGCCGACTGCCCCGATTCTACAGCTATAGCTGCTTTCAGGCAGAACATGATCGTGGGAAGCAGGATCCGTAACGAAATGATAGCAACCCCTCCTGGCTCAGTTTCCCAGCTTCGGTCACTAATCAAACAGCATGTCGATATCGAGAAAGACATGAGATCTACTGGAGCGACGCGTTCGGTCGCCAGCATCGAGCAGCCTCGGGGAGGAGCCGCTTCAAGGGGCATCCGGCGAGATCGCCCCATAGCAGAAAGGTTGGGGAGACCTCGAACAGTTGAGAGCCAGCAACCGGTCCCTAAGCGTAGAAGGGAGGATACCCGCCGGGCTGGTCCCTCGAACCCAGGGAATGCCTACTCCACCACATTCCGCCTACCACTGACCGACCTGCTCTTTGAGATCGAGAACGAGCCATTCTTTTCCTGGCCTCCCCCGCTCAGGAACGAACCGGCCCGGGGGCCTAATGATAAATTTTGTGACTATCACAGAGGCCGCGGCCACTATACCAATGAGTGTCATGGTCTAAAGGCAAGGCTGGAAGGATGGGTCCGGGACGGCTTGATGGCGAAATATGTCAAGACGCGAAGGGACCCTGATCGAGACCGAGAAGGGGACGACGAAAGGCAACCAGACCTCCCCCCACCGGTGATGACCTGCCAGGTTATCCATTCTGGACCAAAGAAGCCGAAGCCAAATGGGGCGGAGAGAACCGAGGCCCGTGAGGCCACGATGAAAAAGCACGTCTGCCTCGCCGAAAGTTTGAAACCCCGAAAGAGGTGCAAACAAGGTACCAAGCCGGATCTAAGCTTCACCGACTTCGACCTAGTGGGGGTAGACATGCCCCACTACGACGCCCTTGTCATCACGGCCCAAGTGGGCCATTGTTCAGTAGGACGCATCCTCGTCGATCAGGGGGCGTCGGTGAACATCCTCTTTGGAGACCTCTTCGAAAAGATGGGGCTGACGGAGGGGCAGCTAGATACCAACGCCCCCCCTTTGTACGGATTCAACTCTGAGGCTGTACAGCCCAGAGGGAACATAACCTTGCCTGTTAAGACAGGAACCAAGGTTATGAGCGTGGAGTTCACGGTGGTGGACGTCCCCTCCGTTTACAACATCATTCTGGGTCGCGCGTGGCTTCATGAGATAGAAGGCGTCTCCTCCACTCTACATCAAAAGGTTAAGTACCCCACTGCGAATGGAGTCGAGACCATATCGGGAAACCAGAAGGTTTCACGAAGCTGTGCCATGGCCGTATACTCCGGCAATAAACCGGTTCCGGCCCAAAGCGCTATGAACATAGAAGCTGAGGATCCTAAGCTGCTGCGGGCACTGAACAAGAAGATGGGTCCGGAAGCCGAAGAAAAGGTAGAAGGAGATCTGCTGAAGGTCCAGATCCCGGGGTACGATGAAGACCACTTTTTTATGGTGGGCGCGGGGCTGAGCGAGCCCGAGGTATCAGGCCTCGTTAAGCTGCTGCTCGAATACCTCGATAACTTCGCATGGTCCCCATGCGAAATGCCGGGTATCAATCCCGACCTCGCCTGCCATAAGTTAAACGTCAACCCGGATGCGAAGCCTGTGATGCAGAAGGGACGCCGCGTCAGTCCGGAGCATGCCGATGCCATAAACGAGGAAGTGCAAAAGCTTCTGCTAGCTGGAGCCATTAGGGAAATCTTTTATCCTAGATGGCTCGCTAACCCCGTGGTGGTCCCTAAGAAGAACGACAAGCTGCGTGTCTGCATCGATTACACGAGCCTTAACCGGGCCTGTCCTAAGGATCCCTTCCCTCTGCCTAAAATCGATCAGATAGTGGACTCCACCGCCGGAGCCGCCAGAATGAGCTTCCTGGACGCCTGCTCCGGCTATCACCAAATACCCATGTCGGAGGCTGACCAAGAAAAAACCGCCTTTATAACCCCAAGGGGGAATTACTGCTACAAGGTGATGCCTTTTGGGCTTAAGAACGCCGGGGCGACCTATCAAAGAATGGTCACCAAGATATTCGCTAAGAGCATAGGCCGGAGCATGGAGGTCTATATCGACGATATGGTGGTGAAAAGCGCCCAGGAGGACGACCACCTGGCCGACCTGAGAGAGGTGTTCGAAACGATACGAAGGCATGATCTGAAGCTGAACGCCTCTAAATGCGCCTTCGGAGTTGATGCCGGAAAGTTCTTAGGGTTCATGGTGACCCATCGCGGTATAGAGGCGAACCCGGCCCAAATCTCTGCCTTGAAGAACTTGAGAACCCCTGAAAAGAGGAAGGATGTGCAAAAGCTAGCCGGAATGGCCGCTGCCCTCAACCGGTTTATAGCCCGGTTCGGAGATCGATGCAAGCCATTCTTTACGGCTCTGAAGGCTCAGAAGAAGTTCGAATGGAACGACGAATGCCGGAACGCGTTCGAGGAGCTGGCGAACTACCTCGGAAGCGCACCCCTTCTGACCAAGCCGGACACCGGCGACGTCCTTGCCCTATACCTAGCCGTGTCTGAGATAGCAGTTAGCGCCGTTCTCATCAAAGAGGTCGGCAGGGAGCAAAGGCCAATCTATTACGTGAGCAAAACCCTCCTCGATGCCGAGGCTAGGTATATGCCTCTAGAAAAGCTCGTCCTGGCACTCGTTATGGCATCGCGAAAACTGGCCCATTACTTCTCGGCACACAGTATCGTGGTGTATACGGATCAGCCCGTTCGGGAAATACTCCAGAAGGGAGACCTGTCTCGGCGTATGACGAAGTGGGCTTGCCACCTGAACGCGTACGACATCCGGTACGAGCCGCGAACGTCCGTCAAGGGACAGGCCCTGGCCGACTTTGTGGCAGAATTCACCGGAACGACGACGTCCCCCGGCATCGAGGAACGTGCCCAAGGAACATGGACCTTGCACGCCGACGGAGCTGCCAATAAAAAGGGATCAGGCCTCGGGGTGGTGCTCCAGTCCCCACAGGGTGATGTAATCGAGAAGTCAATCCAGCTTGGCTTCCGAGCCACCAATAACGAGGCGGAGTACGAAGCCGTGATAGCTGGCCTGAAAATGGCCCGAAGCCTCGGCATCAAGAAGATACTGGTGCACACTGATTCCCAATTGGTCAGTGGCCAGATCAGTGGTGAATTCCAAACAAAGGACGAAAGGATGGCAAAGTACGTGGCCATCGCCTCCGAAATACTCCGGAGCTTCGAGTATCAGGAGATCGTCAACGTCAACAGAAACGAGAACACCCACGCCGATGCCTTAGCGACCTTGGCCTCGGCTATGAGTGATAAAAAGGAACGAGTCATCACCATAGAGTACGTCCCTTCTCCTAGCATCGACGCTAGGGCAAGCGTTAACATGGTGACCAACCTTCCGCCGGAGCTATGCTGGATGGACCCCATAATCGAATACCATCGCTCCGGCGACCTTCCTGAAGATAAGAAGGAGGCTGAAAAAATAAAAAGAAAGGCCTTAGGGTTCTGGCTAGCCCCCAACGATAAACTTTACAAGAGATCGTTCTCCGGGCCTTATCTCCTCTGTATCCACCCTGATATGGTGGTAAAAGTCATGGAGGAGATACACGAAGGCACGTGTGGGAGCCACACCGGGGGCAGGTCGCTTGCCAATCGTGCCTTGACTCACGGATATTGGTGGCCCCTCATGCAAAAAGATTCTAAAACTTTCGTGCTCAAATGTGAGAAGTGCCAGAGATACGCCCCCATACCTAGAGCCCCGGCCCAAAAGATGAGCAGCGTGACTTCGCCTTGGCCCTTTGCCCAATGGGGCATGGACATCGTCGGACCATTCCCTCGGGCCCCGGGAGGCAAAAAGTTCCTCCTCATGGTCACCGACTACTTCTCAAAATGGGTCGAAGCTGTGGCATTAGCAAAGATAACGGAGGCCGAGGTGATCAGGTTCCTCTGGAGGGATGTAATCACGAGATTTGGAATCCCTTACTCGATAGTGGCAGACAATGGGGGCCAGTTCACCGGAGCCAAGTTAAAAGCGATGTATGCGAAATACCACATTCGAAGCTATTACTCCACCCCTTCGTACCCCCAAAGCAACGGCCAGGCTGAAGTGTCGAATAAGACCGTTCTCGACGGAATCAAAAAGAGGTTAGACGAATCCAAAGGACGATGGGCCGACGAACTGCAACACGTTCTTTGGGCCTACCGCACGACAATGAGACGGGGCACCCAACAAACGCCCTATAGCCTAACGTACGGGATGGAAGCTGTCATCCCGTTAGAAATCGGGCTCCCCTCGCTCAGAACCGACATGGTGGAGAACGGCCTGAACGAAAAAATGATGGGCCTCGAACTCGAATATGCTGAAGAACGAAGGGAAGTGGCGGCCATCCGTAACGCCGAATACAAGAACGAGCTGGGACGTTCCTATAACAAAAGAGTGAACGCCAGACGTTTCCAAGACGAAGACCTAGTGCTGCGGAAAGTGAACAACAACACTAGGGTACAATCCGACGGAAAGCTAGGCCCCAACTGGGAAGGCCCCTATCGAATCCGCGGTGCAGCAGGCAACGGGGCCTACCTGTTGGGTCGCCTCCCCAACGACGTCCCGATAGATCGACCTTGGAACGTCAATAACCTAAGGAAGTACTATCAATAGGGCTCGACTTTTGCGTTTTGATGTAAATAATAATATGATGTAAATTTCTGCCTGTGGGCTTTATAAATGAAAACTGTTGTTATAAATTTCCTAAGTGTTTCAGAACACGAGCCTATACGGCACCCCGGTTCATATTTACTTGAATTTTTCAGTTCATTTAACTTTCCTAAGTGTTTCAGGACACGAGCCTATACGGCACCCCGGTTCATATTTACTTGAATTTTTCAGTTCATTTAAATTTCCTAAGTGTTTCAGAACACGAGCCTATACGGCACCCCGGTTCATATTTACTTGAATTTTTCAGTTCATTTAAATTTCCTAAGTGTTTCAGAACACGAGCCTATACGGCACCCCGGTTCATATTTACTTGAATTTTTCAGTTCATTTAAATTTCCTACGTGTTTCAGAACACGAGCCTATACGGCACCCCGGTTCTGTTTACTTGAATTTCTCAGTCCGTTTACATTTTACAAGTGTTTTTACACGTGCCAACTCGATTTGTGATGTGTATAAAATGAGAGCCCCAACGCCGAAGCATAAGGGCCCCCTCATTTGGGAGCATGTATACAATGAATGATGTGTAAATCACAACGGAAGTATAGAAGTAAAACACAGAAGAATAAATGACAAATCCAAAATTGTTTTTTCATTTCATTCAATGGAAAGCTATTACATGCTAAGTACAAAAAAGGAAACTACACTGAAAACAAAAGCCTAAATCTACCCTAGTTCTGGCTAGCTCCGTCCTCTTCATCCGAGAGAGCTCGAGGAGTCAAAGGCACCACATCCGGAATGGGAGCTGAGGGGACGGGAACTATTATATTTTCTATGTTCCATACCGGGTGATCCGGTCCCGCCCTCATATAGGCAGCCGCCTCAGACCACCCCTCGACGTAGAAGGAGTTGAACTCCTTCTGTGTCTTTTGGGCCCAGTAGGCATTCAGCTCGGCTTGGCCAGTTTGGACCGCCGCCTTTATCCTGTCGTTGATGCCAGCTTCAGCCTCTTTCAGGGCTGCCTCCGCAGCCTGGGCACGCTCCTCGGCCTCCACCCTAGCCTTCACGGCTTCGACTCTTCGAGCCTCAACTGTGGCGTTGAGGGCCTCAGCTTTCTCCGCCCTGAGTTGGGCCTCCTCAGACCTTCTCTGGGCCTCCTCCACGAGCTTGGCATTAGCCTCTGCCTTCGTGGCCCATGACCTCACCAGCTGGCCTTGGTGATAAACATATTGGTTCATCATTAAGTAGGCCTACAAGGGAAAAGGCAAAACACTTAGCAAAAATATGTGGGAAGAATGTGAAAACATACAAAACACTCTACACGTACCTGAGGTATCATAGCCATGGCCGATGCCATGGAGGAGGCGAGGTCACGACCTCGGTGATCAGCTTCGACGCTCTGCTGCTGGAGCGCAGCCAAAGCCAGTAACCCGGCAGATGGGTGAGCCTCCATTATGCTCTTTACTCCCGTGGCCGCTTTCACCTCCTCGGGTGTCTGCACAGGCATCCTGTGGGTCGGGGAGGCAGAGTTGGAGCTTGAGCCTTGAGTAGGGCCTGGAGCGGGATCCGACGTCCCCCTAGGCCCCTCAACGACCACAACCTCGGATGGGTTACTCCCTCCGACCTTGGCCCTCTTTTCCCCTTGGAGGGACTTCATCCCCTCCACCTTTCTCTTCCCCAAAAGCGCCTTGCGGGCCAGCCTATCGAGTCTGGCTTGGGCTGCCAAATCGTCCGGGCCAGCCGACTGAGGCAAGATCGCCACTCCCCTCTCCCCCGTCACCACCACATCCCTCTCCTCGGCCTCGACCTCGACCACTTCCCCCTCGGGCTCCCCCGTCTCAGCAACCCTTTCGACCGCCCCCTCTCCGGCAGCTATCTCTTCCACCCCCACCTCCTCCTCAGCCTCTTCATCTGCCTCCTCCTCCTCATCAGAACGGACCACCTACACAGGCCATACAAGAAAGAAGTTAGAAAAATTGACACAAATTTCTAACACAATTTAGCCAAGTGTAAAAGTGCAAAATTGGAGATATTGAAGCACGAAAGGCGACGTACCCAGGTCCGAGAGGTGCCTAAGGTCGGGCCAGAGGGGTCGGCGTCAGCGACGTCATCTTCCAAACGAAGGGGGCTCCCCGCGGTGGGCTCCCGAGACCTCAAGGGAGTTGCCTCTGGCAGAGGCTTCCCGTATTGGTCTATGTAATTACGGGTACCGTCCGGCCCCACCCTGTAGTGGAGGACGGTACCGTCCGGCCGGGTCTCAAAGTGAACCCCGGCCGATGCAGGAGCGGAAGAGACCACCGTGACGCTCTTCGCCTTGCTACTTAGCTTAGGCTTCTGCTTCGGTTTCATGGCCTTTTTAGCCGCAGGCTCCACAGTGGCCTCAGCATCCTCAACGACCTTGGGAGGGAGGGTCGACTCCAGACCCTTCTCCTTCTCCCATCTTTCCCTGGAGTACCCCACGGGACAGAAGGTCCTATGGGGCCATTTGAAGCTGTTCCCCTTGCAGGAGGTGGGGGAGCCACAGATAAGCAGGCGCTCCGCATCGCGTGCCCCTACGTCGGTCCCATCTGGACCCCACCAGTTAAGAGCCACCTCCAACGACTCTATGTTGGGTTCGCCCAATCCCCTCAGCTTTGAGGCCACAGTGAATTTATTCTCCTTGGTGCTCAGCACCCTCCCCGGCCTGGTTGGCAGAACCAGGTCGTCGCGGTGGAGCCAGTGCCCTTCCACCACGACTACATCTTGCGTGTAACCCCGATTCGAATCGGAGTTACCTGTAATCAACTGATTATGAGACCGGCACCTCAGGTAGGGTTGCCGGCTCTTAGACTGGGAGCTTGGCTCGGTCTGCAAGAATTCGTAGCAGGCCAAGAGCTCTTTAAGCCCCAGTGGCTCCGGGATGTCCGGGCCCAATGCGACACTTAGTGCCTCTATTCCGGTGCAGATGCGATGCGCCTGCAGAGGCCACTGGCATGGAAGAGTCTGCGTCCAGGCGCAGAGCTCCGCCAGTAGCTCCGGAATAGGGAGGTGGGTACCCCCGTAGAGAAGAGTAGAGAGGGAGAGAGTTACCATATTCTTGGGATCAGACACGATCCCATTCACCTCGTCTGCAGTCGCGCAGGTCCGAAGTCGGAACTCCCCCCCTATGCCGCATAGTTGGCAAAACTCGTCGAGGTCAGCCCCGTGCTGCCTGACCATGATGCTGTTATCGTTCACCGCCACGGATATGGCCGGGTCGATAACCATCTCCCGGAATGGCAAGGCGTTCGCCATTACCTCAAGGCGCTTCGGTTGCGGGGCAACCATCGGGCCTTTTCCAGCACCGTGTTTGATAACCATGATGGTTGGTTGTTTGATGAAATCTGCTAAGTGTGGAGTGTGAGGGAAGAGAGAGAACGGGCTGCTGTGTAAAAATTTTAGTGAGAGAGTGAGAAAGTGAAAATGAGATTTCACTGAGGGTATTTATAGGCCCTCACCAGAAGATGAAAAGACATTTACCAGAAGGTGAAAAGACAGCGGCGGTTCATTACACGAACTCCCACAAATAAATGCTACCACTCAATCGACGCAGTACACGTGTACAGCAAACAGAGGTCAACTGCCAAGTGTCACTCACCAGCCGTTTTAGCATTGATGGCATTGATGGAATCGAAGAGACAGAGGCGGCGCCCCATAAATGCATGATGGGCGTGCTCCACGTGTCAAAAATTCTAGCACACGAGGACACGCGCCGGACTACGTCAAGGCGTGTCCACAGCGTCAAGCACAAGAACGCTATGACCGGAGCCCCCGTAACGACTATAGATCCCTGAAGACCTCGTCCTTAACGACGACTCCGGACAGGGAGCTGTTGGCGAGGGGATGTCGGCACCCCCTCGTCCGGACCGATATCAACCCCACAGCGGGCGATCCGGGCCTCTCAAGCATGGGTGACGTATCGCCCCGGATCTTAGGGAGCCGGACCGTTCCTAGGCTGACCCAGAGAAACTTGCTGAGCACTCTTCCCCAATTAATGCTGCTGCTCCCTTGGGGGACCCTTTATGTGTTTCATCGACGTGGCCCAATCACAGGCCAGCCCTGTGGGCCCCGGATGATGAACAGTGCCATTGTCAGAGTCATAAATGACCTGGAGCCGTTGGATCTTTATCAGACAGTGCAATGATCCAAGGGCTAATACGCCTTTGATCAGACTATATATACCCCCACTAATACCAATTAGAGGGGGACACAAAATACAGAGAGGAGAGATAAAGCTAAAACAACCCGAACCACCAGAATATCAACCGTGACATCTGACGCCACAACTCGTAACTGGCCCAATCCCTCACCCTTAAATACATTCTTACATTCAATCTATACCGACACTGACTTGATCGTCGGAGAGGGAAAACCTGGTACCAACCCCGGGCCCCTGTTCGTTTCTTGTGCAGGCTTAGAGAGCGCCTCGACGACGAAGCAGATACCACCTACGTCAGCGACCTTGGAAGATCGGAGCCGACGCGAATAATATATAAGCCGAGCTTGGGAAGAAAATCAGGCTCGCCAAAAATCTCATGTAAACACAATCTCACAGCTTCCCCAAATACAAATACATAGCAACCACACTATTTTTCCTCATTGATTCACAAGGTAAATAGATGGATTAGATAACACAGTCAAAATTTGGAACTGCGTCATTATAATTGCGTTAAAGTCGTATTACTGTGATTTACTTGCATTGGCAATTTATAGGGGACCTCTCACTTTACTGGAAGGTCTCAAACACTGATTTTTTTTTAAATGTATTCATAATCTTTTTTATAAAGCCATCAATACCCAATTGTAACATTTTCCTTTATGGTTTATCTCACTAATTTATTAGGTCCAGGTATACTTTTGCTCCCAGTGTTTATTATCATAACTAAAATAAAAGCCATCTGGTCTGACCTCATAAAAACAATGCCTTGCAGTCATACCAAAATAACCACAATGGTAATGTGTGTGATAGTTATAAACATCGAAGCTTTTGTCATGGCCATCCCAATAAAAATGACAGAAATAGAGAGTTTTGCCAAATACATTCGGTTGGAAATCCCAATTAAACCATTGACCGCTGTTTAGATTCCGGGTTCCAAAATCTTTAGTTTTCGACTGACAACGAAATGTCAATGGTGATGGGAGTCGGGAAATTATGTGAATTTTGACATGTGCACCGGGATAGTTTTGTTGCTCGGACAGCACATTACCTATGAGGAACAATACTAATATGATTTGCATACCAAAGAAGAATCTCATTTTTTACTTTCGCTATGTTTATTCTTGCTCTATTTCACTTAAAAGACCACAAACACACAGTATGTTTATATATGTGTGTGTTAACGGACATGCGAGCGAACAACTTGCACAAGCGTTTACTCCGATTACAGAAACAACATTAATTATGAAATTATCTGTGCAAAATCATCATTAATACGATAGGATTGAGGGAATTTGTAAAATAAGGAATTCTTAAGGTTAGTCATTAATGATCCATTTGATTACATGATATTGTGTATTTTTTTTTAATGATATTGTGCATTTACATATTTGATTAAATGCTGTAAGATTTTATTAATATACTTGTTTGGGCCAAAAATAATGGTATGCATTACCAAAAGCATACCCTAAAAGTAACCCAAAATTCTTTTAGAAGAATAAAAGCCTAAAAGGAGTAGGAAATATTGAAATTAATTATCAAAAAAAAAAAACTGAAAATTTTCCAGTATCTGTAGATCAAAATTGTAAAGAATGTTTGAAGATGAGTTGGCTGTGATTCAATTTGAGCAATCAAATCTTAGGATTGAACCATACCAAAAAAACCGAACTAAAATCGGTACCGGACCGAATTAGAACTGGGCTGGACGGACCAAATCAGAACAGGACCAGACGGACCGAATTAGATCCGGAACCGGACCAGACCGAAAATGAGCCAGGCCGGTCCGGTTCGGTCCACATTTTCAGAAAACCGAAAATGACCGAACCGAAAATTAGTCTCGGTTTCGGTTTTACTGAAAAACCGGACTAAACCCAGCCCTACTTTCGCCTACATAATGAAATATATAATAAGAGATATCGTAATATAAGGATATTATATTGAGTGTCGTTATTTCGGCCTTATATTAATTAGCATCAACTGAGTGTCACGACCGGTGTTTTCACCAAATGACGGTTCAACTGCATCGGTAACGGATGATTGAAATGTGATGTTTGTATATAACTATGCCAATATCAAGCAATCTGTAATTATCAGGTCTGAATCGGATCAGGCCAAGTTGTGTCATCGATTTGACATCGAATATTGGATAATCTTGGATGAGTAATTTTAGATTTTGATCATAAGGTATTGTGTCAACTGTCATGTCTTAAGTTACACAACTAAAAAATTGTAAGTTTATTTATAAACAAATATATGAATCTATACAGCTCACTTTGAGATTTTAATAAAACCCTAAAAAAATTCCAAGCAAGCCCATTAGCAAAATCCCTGTACTTAACCACCAATCATGTATACATATTATATGTATGTGTTTTCTAAAGATTTTTTTTTTCTGTATACAGTAAATGGTTTTTGTTTAAAAAGAAGAAGAAGATCCTAATTCAAATTCAAACCTCATATATTTTGTTATAAAGGCATCCCTCTCATCCTTGGACTAATTAGAACAAAATCGAATGCAAGCTTCGCAACCCGATAAAATATAACATTTCACTCAAATGAAAACAAAAGAGAGATGACGGTATATATTTTTTTTAATAATAAGCTATGTATATAGCAGATCATTACAATACTACTATCTGATTTTGATTTCTTTGCTACTAAGAAAATTGAGAGAATTTATTAATGATTTAGTTTCTTTTGCTTCAATAATATTGGCCGACTAATTGAAAGAATTTCTACACGAAACTGTAGACTAAAGAGGCCAGACATATATCTTCTCCCACCGTCTGATGATACTATAGAAATAAAAACCATCCTCTCTCACTTCCCAACTGCATACATATGTATTATCATAAAAGCAGCGTTGTCCGATAGAGCGAGTGTATACGAAAAAACCCAGGTCTTTCAAATGCCATGTAAATTGGCAGTAATAACGCAATTTTCCAAAGGGAGTTTCATTAAATTTCCAAGAAAACTCTTCTCCTGGGTAGAGTATACGAAGTCCATAATCCGTCCCTTTACCTTGGCACCGAAATTTTATTTGCTCAGGAACTCGGTTGGTGATATGCATATGTATGGTATCCGCAAAAATTGTTCCAAATGAGCTTTTGCAAATTGAGAGACATATTAGAATGCTCAAAAGAAGGAAAAAGCGACTCATTATATTTTGTTTTTAGAATTTATGTTGAAATTGGTTCTACAGATTTATGTGTACCTCTGCATAACTGAGATAGATATATATATATACACTTGTGGATTACAATTTAAACATATCTGTTTTTGGATTATGGAAAGTAATATTGGTGCATTAAAATCATTAATGAGTACATATAGAATTATTATTTTGTTGTGATAATATTTTTTAGAGGTTGTTTCAACATTTAATATCTTTCCAAAAATTAAGGTGCATTTAATACTACAAAAATAGTTCTATTTATATTAACATTTAATTGTTTTACACTACCATAGCATTATATTATTCCTAAAACGGATTACATGATATTGTGTATTTTTTTTAATGATATTGTGCATTTACATATTTGATTAAATGCTGTAAGATTTTATTAATATACTTGTTTGGGCCAAAAATAATGGTGTGCATTACCAAAAGCATACACTAAAAGTAACCCAAAATTCTTTTAGAAGTATAAAAGCCTAAAAGGAATAGGAAATATTGAAATTAATTATCAAAAAAAAAACTGAAATTTCCAGTATCTGTACATCAAAATTGTAAAGAATGTTCGAAGATGAGTTGGCTGTGATTCAATTGGAGCAATCAAATTTTAGGATTAAGAAGTGATGATTTGAGTATATAAATGAGGTTGGATTTTTATACTACATTTTTTCTGAAAAAACGTACAAACCGTATATTTTTTGTACGAACCATACATTTAATCTACGGTTTGGGCTAAATTGCAATTTTTTTGAATTTCAGGGACTGAAATGTAATTTCTGTAAACTTCAGGCAAACCGTACATTCTATCTACGGTTTGGACTGAATTGCAATTTTTACAAAATTCAGGGACTGAAATGTAATTTCTGCAAACTTCAGCCAAACCGTACATTTAATCTCTGGTTTGGCTGAAGTTTGTAGAAATTACATTTCAGTCCCTCAATTTCGAAAAACTTGCAAATTAGTTCAAAAAAAAAACAATTTGAAATTAAACATGATTTTTTTTAAAGAAAAAACTAAATTCCCTATTCGTATATTTATAATAAAAAGGATCTTTTTATAAAAATTATAAATCTTTTAAACATGAATTTTTTATATAAATCTTTTAAACATAGCTTTTTTATATAAATCTTTTAAACATGCTTTTTTTTTATATAAAATTGGTCAATTCTAACAATCTCTCAAAATAAACACAAACATAGACTTACACAAATATAGATAAAAAAAAGTTTAATTTCAAAAAAAAAATTCAAAAAAGTTTAATTTCAATTTTTTTTGGGACTAATTTACAATTTTTTCGAAATTCAGGGACTGAAATGCAATTTCTTCAAACTTCAGCCAAACCAGAGATTAAATGTACAGTTTGGCTGAAGTTTACAGAAATTACATTTCAGTCCCTGCATTTTGTAAAAATTGCAATTCAGTACAAACCGTAGATTAAATGTACGGTTTGCCTGAAGTTTACAGAAATTACATTTCAGTCCCTGAAATTCAAAAAAATTGCAATTCAGCCCAAACCGTAGATTAAATGTACGGTTCGTACAAAAAATGTACGGTTTGTGCGTTTTTTCAGAAAAAAATATAGTATAAAAATCCGGCCTCTATATAAATTGATCGTATTGTTTGTCATCACTTGGTGCAATTAAGGTACCCTCTACATATGTATTTTCATCATTAAAGCCAAGATCAATTAAGAAAAGAAGGCACAGACATTCAAAGTTTAAACACGAAAATAAAAAAAACGAAACTCATCGATCATCTTAAATACTATATAGTTATATTTTTGGAGGACGACGAGTTTCTACCATCCATTTCTCTTGTCATCATAATGTCCTCAAGTTTCATGCATCATCACAATCAGATAAATTTGCAACATGTTAGGTCAATCCATATATAATCTTATACTCTTATCGTAATTATCGCCTTATCGGAATTTGTTTGACGTAGAGCTGGAGATATAAAAACATGTACTGATGTCACAACCAAATTTTAAGTATCTCACCAGTTTTTCTTTTTTCTTTTTAAAATGGGACAAGAGCTAAATTTGTGTAAAACACGAGCGACAAGT
Source organism: Primula vulgaris (assembly GCA_963920805.1). Classification (NCBI taxonomy): domain Eukaryota; kingdom Viridiplantae; phylum Streptophyta; class Magnoliopsida; order Ericales; family Primulaceae; genus Primula; species Primula vulgaris. The sequence continues at coordinate 33,379,192 of OY987218.1, forward strand.
GCAAACTTATAGGGCAAGGATCGATATTTGTAAAATAAGTTTAAATGAAAAATGACCTTAATTAATCAGCCTTGGACGTTCAAAAATAAAAATTCAACCTGCGAGCAGATTAAATTCGTCAAAGTAATTAAATTGGATTTTTATACGAGTATGGGTACTTCTTGTCTAATGTATATGCATGATTTTTATAGTTTTACTTTAGTACTTAACCTTACTGTTACAGTCAGTTAATTTTTTTCTTTTATTTCTACTATAGTACTGAAGAGTGAAGAGTCATGTTCTAACAAAAATCACAAACCAAATATTAAGAACTTAACTTTGAAAAAACTCGAGAATGGGTCGTATATCTCTTTTCTTGATTATATTATCCCTCTTCAATATCACTTGTATCGAGTCCAGTACTCTATGCAGCGCGGAGGAAGACCATGACATTCATACACTCGGGCCTCGACAAGAGTTCAGCTGGCGAATGTCTCCACTCATACTTACCCCAACGATCTTTTGTACGTGATATATCCTCTGGTGATCATCATCCGAGCTTATTTATTTTTAATTCGGGAATATCTGAATTTTGCAATAGTCTACTCGACGACGATGATGAAGATTACCATTGCTACTGGGAAGTGGGAGATGATGGTTTTTATCTTAGCGGGGATAATGAGAGCTTTCAAAAAGCGAGCCTATTGGTCTAGCCGTATTTAGTTATTTCTCCTTAATTTATAAATAAGTACCCTTGTTGAATTTTAGTTATCTTTGTCTTTCGGTCCTCGACTATTATGTTATAGCTTAATTTGTGTCTCTTTCGTGCCATAAAACTTATGGTTTTAAATGAGATTCGATCGGTTTTTTTGTGTGTTTGGTACCACAGTACCACTGATTGGGATAATATTACGATTTGGTTTTATGAAATTATTATTTATAGTATTACGGTATTACCTCTAAGTTTGAAATTGAATATGCTTTGCTTTTAAGTGGAGCTTATTACTACCAAATTATTTGTATTATTATAAATACCGTTATAAGTAGCATTGCGAATAGAGTTGAGAGTTCATACATATTCAGTTTAAAGCTCAAAAGAATTAACCAAAATGAAAATATGAAAAACAATCTTTTTATAATTAAAATTTAACAGGTAAGAAAAAGTTTTTTTCGCCATTTATGACATAATCTACATTATGAATATAGAATTTTCAAACATAGCACACAAATTTTAACTTTTCTATATCAAAATGGATGACAATGATGTGTGAAGAATGTAAGCTTTGAGATCTTTGCGTTTCTCAGCAAGATGTAACATTTTCTTTTGTGAGTAAAAGCAAGTTGCGAAATTTCGATAACACTTTTTTTTAGATGCATTATATAGACACAATTACCATTAATTGTACTTGACAATTAATCAAAGAAAATCAAACTTTCAGTAATTAGTTTCACTTTTTTTTTAAAGTTTCTTGTTTTTTTATGATAAAACCCATATCAATTAAATTTCCACATAAATACTGTTTGGGTGCAAGGTTATTCTGAAAAAAGATGAATACTACTTGCATTTCCATTTGTTATGATCAAACCCATATCAATTATGCAAAAGTCTTGTTTTAGGATTAAATTTACATGAACTTCCAACATTTGCGCATCAAAAACCAGTTATCTAGAGAATGAGATCCAAAGGAAAAATATACTGTATTTTATTGATTTAGCCCAAACAAGCATACATTTCTTTTCGAAATATTAGTATGGGAAAAAGCTAGATTTCTTTTCCATTCATAAATATGGGGTGCTCACAAGCCACCAATTCACCATCCTATACCAGTTGTGGTTATCTGGACTGAACCAGAACCCGGTTTCTCTAACCTCCCACCAACAACGCCTGTCAAAACCAACACTTCCGCTAACACCGCAATTGTCACGTATAGCAAAGTTATATATTACAAAATCTTTTTCTTTTTCACCCCAATGAAATTGACAAGAATACACGGTTTTTCCAAAGAAGTTTGGAGCAAACCTCCAACTAAATTGTTTACCGCTTTCTAGTGTTTGAGGTCCAAGATCATTCTCTTTGGCTTTACAATGAAACGCCAGGTTTGATCGGAGTTGGTTTGTGATAAATATCCTAACATGTGAGATCGCAAGATTTTGCTGGGACAGCATAATATGGAGAAGAAAGAATATTAAAACACATTTCATATGAAAAATACACTTCATCTTTTCAAAAAAAAAAGTACACAGTTTATTACTCTATATTCTTACCACATACATAAAATATATCAGTCACACTCACTTATATAACACATAACAGTAGAGCCAGGAATTACATAAATTAGCAATTATTTTGAATATTTCTCATAGATTGCTTAAATCATTTAATGATGGATTTAATTATAACCATTAAATATTATGCTGAGCAAATACACGAAATCCATGTGGAAGTTTAATTAATTATTAAAATTGTTGAACTTTACTCGGTGTAAGGGTAATAAAGTTATTCATTATCCTAATGGCACTCGCTAATTACGTATAATAAATTAAGAAGCCTCAAACAACTGTCATGTCGAGGACACAATTAGTGATGAAAATTATATCAATTTTTTTAAATAAACGTTCCGAAAAGAAAAATACCAACTTGATTTACTAAAACTATGGTAAATGAGAGAATTTTAGTAACACTTCTGCTTTTTAGTTATGCAGTACTAATGCTATAGAACCAGACTGACTCAACCAAACTGATTACCAGACAGTCTTTTATGTAATTTTTAAAATTCTTTTGACAACCAACCAAAACAAAAATAAAACCCCAAATATAATATTTATGGAACCCTAGTGGAGACTACCCTAAACTTAAATATTAATTAAAAATATTTAAAATTTTAATGATTTTAATATATTTTATTTGACGATTCAACAAAATAAAAACCCAAATATAATATTATAAAACTCTATTTGAGACTATCCTAAACTTAAATATTAATTAAAAATATTTAAAATTTTAATGATTTTAATATATTTTATTTGACGAATCAACATAATAAAAACCCAAATATAATATTATAAAACCCTATTTGAGACTATACTAAACTTAAATATTAATTAAAAATAATAAATATATGGCCGAATAGTAAACTCTTAAATTTCGGGATGAAAGTGAAATTCTAAATTTACATTAATGACTAGTGTGTTGAGAGTCTGATTGAATCTATCTGGCTCATTAGCACTATTCTTATTAGTTATGTTGCAGAAATTAAAATAACAATGCATTAGCATTTAGTGTAAATTTCGATTCAAGATCATCAATTGGTAATAGGAGTTTAGCAACTGATTTTGAGACTTGCCAACTGATTTTTCAGATGGTATTTGGATGTTTTCTTGTAGTGAGAGTGGACGTATGTATTACGACTTACGTTGTGGAAGAAAGTGATTAAATCGAAGTAAAGTAATTCATTGCATGCACATTTAAATGTTTTGATATCAATTAGTACTATAAAAAAATAGTACTAGAAAATAGAATTCCATTAGGATATAGGAATTAGAATAATTAATTTTAATTAAAATTTGATTTACATAATAAAAATGTTGATTAATGCTATCAAGCAATTGGCTAATTAAGTACATTTGCTACGGCTGACGAATTTACTTGAAAAATAAAGTTAAGTGGTTTTTTATTTATTAGGAGTGTCTAATGACTATTATATACAGTATATATTAACAAGCTATAGTAAAAATTAAATTATACTCCGTAGAAGCTAAAAGTTTATACAGTTGAAGTTGTATTGTGGTCATTGGCGGTATATATTGCATATTACAATATTAAATAAAAAACATTAATATCAGAACAACCAATTTCATGCAATCAAACATCTATATATACTTGTTTCAAAAAAATAAATCTATATATACATTAAAGAAGTTGGTATTTTGTAATTTTATCAATTTAAAGAGTTTATAAATAATGGATAAATTAATAATTAATTTGAATTACATATCACATCAACATGACATAAAATAATAACAAAATCAAGTGAAAAAATTAACAAAACATATTATTTTAAAACTTAATTAATAAAAACATACCCTCAAATTTTTGATTATCAAAAACATACCTATATATATTAGAGTAATTAAATTCTAAATTCCCATCATCACGGCGTAATCACACGAATCACACATTTATCTCTCTAATTCTATCCCGGCTAAATATCATCACGAAAAATATATTTCTCTCTCTTCAAAACATGTCATTATAAATCTCGAAAAAAATAAGACGCATATTTGTGTTTCCGTCCGTGGAGATTTGCATTAATTAAATCTTGATTTGGAACGTTTTTACAAAAAAATGTCTAAGTTGATGTCTAATTTGATGTGCATATAACGTTTTCCATATAATATATATAGATAAATATCTATCTCTCCGGTACGCCTCTTCTCGAACAAGAAAACCAGATCCGAGGACCGTCACAACCGCTCCGAAGAGTGTCGTAACCGGTACAAACTTCATTCTGCTGAACCGGTTCGGTTGTTTCGGCGGTTCGGAGATGGGCCACGTGGTGGAGGTAGGGGAGGGGGCGGTACAAAGATGTAGCTCTCCTCCTCTCTAAATCGACATTGCGATTTTATGTGGTATTTTGTTTTGAGAGAATATTGGATTAGTTGCGGTGGTAATTAAATGGGACACGACTAATTAGGTTTTAAAAGTCGGCTGATATTTAAGGACAGTACCACTAATTTGAAATGTATGGTTTTAGAGGTTTTTTTCGTTATGAAAATTTTGTAATGTAAAATACAAATCAGTTTTTTGTCTAGTTTTTTTTGCCGAGTAATACCTTTTTCTTTCCGAGTTTACTATACCTTTTTTCCGATTTGATATTTTTTTTTTAAGTTTATATTTCAATTTTTAAAGTTCATACTCCAAAATTTTAAAATTCATACGCTTATTTTTAAAGTTTATATATCAGTTTTTAAAGTTAATACTCTTATTATTAAAGTTAATACCCTTATTTTTCAACTTCATATTCCAATTTGTAAAGTTAATACTCTTATTTTTCGAGCTCGTACGCCAATTTTTTCATGTTCATACACCGATTTTTTAGTTCATCATACCATTTTTTTTTCAATTTCCTATCTTTTTATTTCGATTTTATATCCCAATTTTTGTTGACTTCATACCCCAATTATTTTTTATGTTCATGCCATTTTTTTCCGAGTTTATACAATTTTTTTCGACTTCATACCCCAATTTTTTACGATTTTATACATTTTTTCCCAAGATTATACCCTCTTTTCCGATTTGATACCCTTTTTTATTTATTAAATGTATGTTTTTTATAATTTAACTTTTAAATGTATGTTTTTATCATTATAATATGTGAAGGGTATAAATTGCCCCTTAAATCTATATAACGCAGGTGACGAAGAGGAACCAAACTTCAACATTTGCGCAACAAAAAAGCTGAAAAATGAGATCCAATTTACTGTAGTTTATTGATTAGCCCAAACAAGCATATATTTCTTTGGAAATATTAGTATGGGAAATAAGCACAGATTTATTTTCCATTCATAAATATGGGGTTATCACAAATGATCACCAATTCTCCATCTGATACCAGTCGTGGTTATCTTGACTGAACCAGAAACCCGTATCTCTAACTTCCCACCAACAACGCTTGTCGAAACCAAAAACTCCGTGAGCACCGCAATAATATAGATGTATACTAATGTTATAAATTTCAAAATCTTTCTCTTGGTCGTCCCAATGAAATTGACAAGAATAAACGGTTTTCCCAAAGAAATTTGGAGCAAACCTCCAAGTAAATTGTTTACCGCTATCTAGTGTTTGAGGTCCAAGGTCGTTCTCTTTGGCTTTACAATGAAACGCCAGGTTCGATGGGAGTTTGTTTGTGATATAAACCCTAACATGTCCGAGCAAAAGTTCTTGCTGGGACAACATAATATGGAGAAGAAAGAATATTAATACGCATTTCACATGAAAAATATACTTCATCTTTCAATTGCTTTTTACACAGTTTATTGCTCTTTTATTCTTACCACATATAAATAACATACATCAGTTACACTCAGACTTAAATAACATATACTGGCATTTATATCACTACAAAATAATGTTTGATTTAGTGAGAGTCAAAAACTATCACAAGCCTGTCACTAATTTAAAAAATTATCACAAATTTGTCACAAATTGGCTAAACTGTCACAAATTCGTCATAAAAACCGTCGCTAATAAGCTCGTAACAAAAAATAACATCACTAATCCCGTCGCTATTTTGTTATTTTTTTTGTAGTGTATATTCAAAATCAGTGGCATATATACTGGCATTTCCCATAGATTGCTCAAATCATTTAATGATGGATTTATAACCGTTAAACATTATTATGAGTAAATACCATTTTGTATTTATAACCGTTAAACGTTACCCTTATCGACGTTATCAATTTAGCACATAATCTCAAGTCGAGCCTGGAAAACATATTAGTTTGAGAAGTTATTATTTTATCAATTATTAATTATTAATAATGAACATATTGCTTCTGAACTTTCTTCTTGTACAGCTCCTTCTTTACTTGCGGTTGAGTATTCTAATGACCTATTCATAACGACATGTTATTGTTACCGTGATGGTGGTGACGTCGTGACGATGAAGTGGCTGTGGTTTCGTGTTTCAGTCATGGCTAATTAAGATAAATTAGAGTTATATTGGCATGAGCCCCTGAATTTATAAAGATATTTTAATTTGGTTCAAGGATCTAACAATCAATATTTTTCAGTGATTTAAAACGGTAAAGCATCGCTGAAGCGTTTTCAGGAGAATTTTACTAAAGCATAAGCTCCGACGTTAAAAGCCTACATTTTACTAAAAAAACGAAATTACTTTTATATGCTTAATATAGCAGTTAAATACATGAATATAATAAGTCAAAAACATTAGAAATAGCTATCGTTAATGTAGTTTAATTATGTAATTAGTAAATATATATAACAAGTTACTTTTGATTACGTACCTTGAGATACATATTTTTATCACATATTTTTAAATACATATTTTTGTTGCTCGGACAGCACATTACCTATGAGGAACAATACTAATATGATTTGCATACCAAAGAAGAATCTCATTTTTTACTTTCGCTATGTTTATTCTTGCTCTATTTCACTTAAAAGACCACAAACACACAGTATGTTTATATATATGCGTGTTAACGGACATGCGAGCGAACAACTTGCACAAGGATTTACTCCAGATTACAGAAACAACATTAATTATGAAATTATCTGTGCAAAATAATCATTAATACGAAAGGATTGAGGGAATTTGTAAAATAAGGAATTCTTAAGGTTAGTTATTAATGATCCATTTGATTACATGATATTGTGTATTTTTTTTAATGATATTGTGCATTTACATATTTGATTAAATGCTGTAAGATTTTATTAATATACTTGTTTGGGCCAAAAATAATGGTGTGCATTACCAAAAGCATACACTAAAGTAACCCAAAATTCTTTTAGAAGTATAAAAGCCTAAAAGGAGTAGGAAATATTGAAATTAATTATCAAAAAAAAACTGAAAATTTTCCAGTATCTGTACATCAAAATTGTAAAGAATGTTTGAAGATGAGTTGGCTGTGATTCAATTTGAGCAATCAAATCTTAGGATTAAGAAGTGATGATTTGAGTATATAAATTGATCTTATTGTTTGTCATCACTTGGTGCAACTAAGGTACCCTCTACATATGTATTTTCATCATTAAAGCCAAGATCAATTAAGAAAAGAAGGCACAGACATTCAAAGTTTAAACACCAAAATAAAAAAACGAAACTCATCGATCATCTTAAATACTATATAGTTATATTTTTGGAGGACGACGAGTTTCTACCATCCATTTCTCTTGTCATCATAATGTCCTCAAGTTTCATGCATCATCACAATCAGATAAATTTGCAACATGTTAGGTCAATCCATATATAATCTTTTACTCTTATCGTAATTATCGCCTTATCGGAATTTGTTTGACGTAGAGCTGGAGATATAAAAACATGTAGTGATATAAAAACACACCTTGGGGCTATAGTTATAACACTATAGCCCCAAGGTGAAGTTCTATTTCCGTTCGACATTTTGGAATTTTATAAAACCTACAGATGCTCAAATAACTATTAACAAAATCAAATTAGAACTCGCAAAATTGTAACACTATAGTTATCGGGGACAGAATAACAGCCAACTAAACATCAGCCATAACCCACTTCTCCTACAAAATTCATACAGATTTTGAGCGATAATATGTTACAGATCAGTTTTCTTGTATACACATTATTAGAGCTGGGGCACACTAATTATGAAGTGCTATTATGTTCTTCCTTTTCAAAATTCTCACTAAAACAAAAATTCCTTGTATTAAGAACTACTCCTTGATCCTTATAATATAACTCATTTGGACCTATTGATGGGCAGTTTTCAATATTTTGGGCCTGTCCCACCGTCTTACTAAGAGTTGAAATAAACTCCTGAGCTAGGAGAATATTGTCCATTATATCTCTAGATTTGACAAAGCCACTTTGATTTTCAGAAATAATATAAGGCAATACATAAGCAAATCTAGAAGACATAATTTTAGAGATGATCTTACTGCAGAATGTACATAAGCTGATAGGTCTGAATTCAGCAAACTTCTTTGGTTTTACCTTCTTTGGAATAAGAGCAATAATAGTGGTAGAGAGAGATTTAGGTAGTAGATTACCCATGAAAAAAAGAATAATAGCTTGGATAACATCTTCTCCAATTAGGTCCCAACAAGAAACAAAGAACTGGCCTGTAAAACCATCAATACCTGGTGCACTAGATTTACTAAGAGCAAACACAGCTTCTTTTATCTCATCTTTAGATGGATCTTTGTCCAATAAATTATTGAACTCTTCAGAGATTAATATAGGAATTTTATTCAAACTTGAATATTCAAAACACTGAGATTGTTCTGCTGCTAATAGGCTTTGAAAATAAACAATAGCCTATCTTTTAATGGCCTCTGGATCTCTAATACAAGAACCATCTTCTAATTCAATTTCACCAATAGCACACTTCATTCTTCTTTTCTTTACTATACTGTGATAGAATTTTGTGTTAGCATCCCCCTGTAAAACCCATTTCAAGTTAGCCTTTTGGGCCCAGTATTTCTCTTCTGTACTAAGTTTAGCTTTAAGGATAGCTTCCTCCTTATTGAGCTCCATTCTGTTGGCAGGTGATGGATTCATTTCAAATATTTGCTCTGCTCTCAAGAGATTATCTTCAGCTTTTGTGACTTCTTGGAAAATATTCCCAAAGGTAATATAATTCCATTCTTTCAATTTCTTCCTAGTTGCTTTTAAATTAGAAGCAAAATTTTGCAAAGCATTAGAATTAGAACTATGAACCCAAACATCTTTCACTAAATCTTGAAAACCTTCATGGTCAACCCAGAAATTTTGAAAAATGAACCTTCTAGGGCTATTGACTTGAACCAACTGTAATTTTAGCAATAAAGGACTGTGGTCTGAAGTAGCTTTACTCAAATGATCTAGGTAAATGTTGCAAAATAAGTTGGCAAATTCTTGATTAAATAAAATCTTATCTATTCTTTCAAATATAGCATCCAACCCATTACGCTTATTCCACCAAGTATATTTAGAGCCACTATAGATAGCTTCTGTAACACCCAAATTATTCATACAAGACAAATAACCATTAGCTGAATTAATATTGATAGGCAAACCCCCAATTTTGTCTTCTTCAGATGAAACAGTATTAAAATCCCCCCCAATCAACCAAGGGTTATTAGTAAAAGAATTTTCTAAGAAACTCCAAAGAACTTCTCTTTCAGCTGCTAAACATTTGGCATAAACCACTGTAATCTGTAACTGTAAGCCCAGATAATCAATAGAAACTTCCAAATTTATAGCTTGATTCATTTGATTAATAATATTAATATTAATCTCTTGCATATAGAATACCCAGATTTTATTATCTTCATGTACCAAAACCTCATCAAACCCAAACTTCCTTCTGTAGAACTCCACTTTTTCTTGGTTTTGCATTGGTTCCAAGCAAACTAAAAAACATAATTTGGTGTAATTTACAAAGCCTTTTAATACGCCTAGTTGTAGATTTTCTACCCACTCCTCTAATATTCCAAAAGAGTGTATTAATCATTTAAAACTCCTTTTAACCCCATACATTAGAGGATCTAAGAATCATAGCATTTTTACCAATACCAGTTGAAATTTTGCCCTGTTTTCTTTTATTTTTTGGAGTTTTCCATTCTCCTTCTTCTAGGATTATTGGAATTACTCTAGGAGAGTGACCCATATCAATTCTGAGATTTTTTGATATGTCTGGAGCATCAATGAGACTAGAGTCTCTCATTGTTACATTTTCATCATATATAGGAGTAATATTTAATGGACTGAGTACTGGTGAATCACCAGTGAATAAAACCATATCAGTGTTTAGATTACACTCTTCACCATTATCATCCTCCAATAATGAAACTATTTTGTTATTTTCAGGGTTTTCTGCAGCTGACTTTGCAGCTGTTTCTTCATCAATCCTAGATAATTCCTTATTAAAGTTCTTTGTAACCCATTCTTTTGTGCTTATTTTCTCCTTGTTTTTGTAATAATTGGCCTTTATATACTTTTGCTTTGCTTGCTTTTCAGTACCTTCTTTATTGGTTTCTTCACTGTCCTTTGCAGGCTCTTTCTTTTTGTTATTATTCTCTTCTTTGTTGTCTTCCTCTTTCCTAGAGAACTTACAAATCTCGATAGAATGACCTAACTTAAGGCATTGAGAGCAATAATTAGGAATTTCTTTTATATTTACAGTGTTGCCAGAAGCCTTCACTTTCACCATAGTTAATTCTTACTCATTTTATTAAAGCTTTCCTTAGATCAATTTCAACGCAGATTCTTGCTAGACCTGGTCTAGTCAGTTTCGCTGTTGGTTCATCTACTTTTAGGGGTTTTCCAAATGCTGAAGCAATACTAAAAATACTACTTTTATTGTAAAGATGAATAGGAAGTTTAGATAGGGATATCCAAACAGGAGTTATCGGAGATTCAATTTCTGGACTAAATTCATAGGACCATTTGAAAGTTCTCATAGGACAATTGTCAATAAACCAAATTTTGCGCATCTAAAGTCGTAGAAAGTCTTCTTCATAATAGCATCGAATTAGTATATGTTTTGAGTCAATGACTCCAATATGATAGTTGGCTTTCAAATCCATAGAACTAAACGTTTTACGAATAATATCTATGTGAGGCTTACCGTGTGAGAATTTCCCTACTATGGTATATTTGAAAGGTTCTGATAGAGTATTTAGATCTTCGATCGAATAATGAATCATTGGTTCTCCTTCATAAGATTCGATTTCTTTAATTGGGACTTTAGGTGACACAATTTGGGTTTTTAATATAGAAGCGAAAGATTTAGATGTAGGTGGGTCCGAGGATAGGGTTTGGTTTGGATCAGGTGATTGATTGGCGGTAAACTTTGAACTAGTTGTCGCAGTGCTGGTTTTTAAAATAGATGCAAAAGTTTTAGCTGTGGGTGGTTCCGAAGAGATGGGTTGTTTGGGATCAGGTGGTTGATTAGCGGTCATCTTAACGGCGGCTAGGGTTATTACCCTAGTCGTCTCTCTCTCTCTCTCTAGGGCCGGCTTAAAAAAAATGTAAGTTTATTTATAAACAAATATATGAATCTATATACAGCTCACTTTGAGATTTTAATAAAACCCTAAAAAACTTCCAAGCAAGCCCATTAGCAAAATCCCTGTACTTAACCATAAATCATGTATACATATTATATGTATGTGTTTTCTAAAGATTTTTTTTTTTCTGTATACAGTAAATGGTTTTTGTTTAAAAAGAAGAAGAAGATCCTAATTCAAATTCAAACCTCATATATTTTGTTATAAAGGCATCCCTCTCATCCTTGGACTAATTAGAACAAAATCGAATGCAAGCTTTGCAACCCGATAAAATATAACATTTCACTCAAATGAAAACAAAAGAGAGATGACGGTATATATTTTTTCTAATAATAAGCTGTGTATATAGCAGATCATTACAATACTACTATCTGATTTTGAATTCTTTGCTACAAAGAAAATTGACAGAATTTATTAATGATTTAGTTTCTTTTGCTTCAATAATATTGGCCGACAAATTGAAAGAATTTCTACACGAAACTGTAGACTAAATAGGCCAGTCATATATCTTCTCCCACCGTCTGATGATACTATAGAAATAAAAACCATCCTCTCTCACTTCCCAACTGCATTCATATTTCTTATGATAAAAGCAGCGTTGTCCGACAGAGCGAGTGTATACGAAAAAACCTAGGTCTTTCAAATGCCATGTAAATTGGCAGTAATAACGCAATTTTCCAAAGAGAGTTGTACCAAAATTCCAAGAAAACTCTTCTTCTGGGTAGAGTATACGAAGTCCATAATCCGTCCCTTTACCTTGGCAGCGAAATTTTATTTGCTCAGGAACTCGGTTGGTGATACGCATATGTACGGTATCCCCAAAAAATGTTCCAAATGAGCTTTTGCAAATTGAGAGACATATTAGAATGCTCAAAAGAAGGAAAAAGCGACTCATTATATTTTGTTTTTAGAATTTATGTTGAAATTGGTCCTACAGATTTATGTATACCTCTCCATACCTGAGATAGATATATATATACACTTGTGGATTACAATTTAAACATATCTGTTTTTGGATTATGGAAAGTAATATTGGTGCATTAAAATCATTAATGAGTACATATAGAATTATTATTTTGTTGTGATAATATTTTTTAGAGATTGTTTCAACATTTAATATCTTTCCAAAAATTAAGGTGCATTTAATACTACAAAAATAGTTCTATTTATAGTAACATTTAATTGTTTTACACTACCATAGCATTATATTATTCCTAAAACGGATTACATGATATTGTGTATTTTTTTTAATGATATTGTGCATTTACATATTTGATTAAATGCTGTAAGATTTTATTAATATACTTGTTTGGGCCAAAAATAATGGTGTGCATTACCAAAAGCATACACTCAAAGTAACCCAAAATTCTTTTAGAAGTATAAAAGCCTAAAAGGAGTAGGAAATATTGAAATTAATTATCCAAAAAAAAACAACTGAAATTTCCAGTATCTGTATATATCAAAATTGTAAAGAATGTTCGAAGATGAGTTGGCTGTGATTCAATTTGAGCAATCAAATCTTAGGATTAAGAAGTGATGATTTGAGTATATAAATTGATCTTATTGTTTGTCATCACTTGGTGCAACTAAGGTACCCTCCTCTTTTTTTTATATTAATAGTGGGGAAAACCCACTCTTTTATTTATTGGTTAAAAAAAGTGGACGAAAAACCCCACAAAAACAAAAACCAAGTATCAATATGAACAAACTTAAAAGATACAGGGCTTGATTGAACAAAATTAATACTCTTAGATTTAATCCTAATTTAAGGAAATAATTCTTCAATATTCGGGGGACCAATAGTGTCATTGACCATATATCACCGTTTGGACTGGTCGTCTCTTCTCATTCTCATCTAACTCCATTATCAAAGAAGAGAGAGAAAACTCAAGCTTCTTCTTCATTTCGCAATCGCAGATAAGGAATACCTCTTGCCTCCAGCTTCATTATATTTCTAAATTTAATGGGAAACTCCTCTATATCTTCTGAAATCAGTGAATTATTGATACCCAGATTAGCCAACAGATCAGCGCCAGAATTTGCCTCTCTTTCCACATGATGCAATAGATAAGTACCCTTTTTCATCTTCTCCTTTATATTATGTATCAATAATTTCATCTTTCATGGACTTTTGCTTTTTTCAGACAAGATGTTAATTAGATTTAGACAGTCACTTTCTATAATAATATTTGTTTTATTTACCACAGTTAGACCCTGTAGTATAGCACTAGCTTCTGCTTCTATCCCTGAAATACTTGTGATTTTGCCATAGAAGGTACCCTCCTCTACATATGTATTTTCATTATTAAAGCCAAGATCAATTAAGAAAAGAAGGCACAGACATTCAAAGTTTAAACACGAAAATAAAAAAAGGAAACTCATCGATCATCTTGAATACTATATAGTTAAATTTTTGGAGGACGACGAGTTTCTACCATCCATTTCTCTTGTCATCGTAATGTCCTCACAATCAGATAAATTTGCAACATGTTAGGTCAATCCATATATAATCTTATACTCTTATCGTAATTATCGCCTTATCGGAATTTGTTTGACGTAGAGCTGGAGATATAAAAACATGTACTGATGTCACAACCAAATTTTAAGTATCTCACCAGTTTTTCTTTTTTCTTTTTAAAATGGGACAAGAGCTAAATTTGTGTAAAACACGAGCGACAAGTGCAAACTTATAGGGCAAGGATCGATATTTGTAAAATAAGTTTAAATGAAAAATGACCTTCATTAATCAGCCTTGGACGTTCAAAAATAAAAATTCAACCTGCGAGCAGATTAAATTCGTCAAAGTAATTAAATTGGATTTTTATACGAGTATGGGTACTTCTTGTCTAATGTATATGCATGATTTTTATAGTTTTACTTTAGTACTTAACCTTACAGTTACAGTCTGTTAATTTTTTTCTTTTATTTCTACTATAGTACTGAAGAGTGAAGAGTCATGTTCTAACAAAAATCACAAACCAAATATTAAGAACTTAACTTTGAAAAAACTCGAGAATGGGTCGTATATCTCTTTTCTTGATTATATTATCCCTCTTCAATATCACTTGTATCGAGTCCAGTACTCTATGCAGCGCGGAGGAAGACCATGACATTCATACACTCGGGCCTCGACAAGAGTTCAGCTGGCGAATGTCTCCACTCATACTTACCCCAACGATCTTTTGTACGTGATATATCCTCTGGTGATCATCATCCGAGCTTATTTATTTTTAATTCGGGAATATCTGAATTTTGCAATAGTCTACTCGACGACGATGATGAAGATTACCATTGCTACTGGGAAGTGGGAGATGATGGTTTTTATCTTAGCGGGGATAATGAGAGCTTTCAAAAAGCGAGCCTATTGGTCTAGCCGTATTTTGTTATTTCTCCTTAATTTATAAATAAGTACCCTTGTTGAATTTTAGTTATCTTTGTCTTTCGGTCCTCGACTATTATGTTATAGCTTAATTTGTGTCTCTTTCGTGCCATAAAACTTATGGTTTTAAATGAGATTCGATCGGTTTTTTTGTGTGTTTGGTACCACAGTACCACTGATTGGGATAATATTACGATTTGGTTTTATGAAATTATTATTTATAGTATTACGGTATTACCTCTAAGTTTGAAATTGAATATGCTTTGCTTTTAAGTGGAGCTTATTACTACCAAATTATTTGTATTATTATAAATACCGTTATAAGTAGCATTGCGAATAGAGTTGAGAGTTCATACATATTCAGTTTAAAGCTCAAAAGAATTAACCAAAATGAAAATATGAAAAACAATCTTTTTATAATTAAAATTTAACAGGTAAGAAAAAGTTTTTTTCGCCATTTATGACATAATCTACATTATGAATATAGAATTTTCAAACATAGCACACAAATTTTAACTTTTCTATATCAAAATGGATGACAATGGTGTGTGAAGAATGTAAGCTTTGAGATCTTTGCGTTTCTCAGCAAGATGTAACATTTTCTTTTGTGAGTAAAAGCAAGTTGCGAAATTTCGATAACACTTTTTTTTAGATGCATTATATAGACACAATTACCATTAATTGTACTTGACAATTAATCAAAGAAAATCAAACTTTCAGTAATTAGTTTCACTTTTTTTTTAAAGTTTCTTGTTTTTTTATGATAAAACCCATATCAATTAAATTTCCACATAAATACTGTTTGGGTGCAAGGTTATTCTGAAAAAAGATGAATACTACTTACATTTCCATTTGTTATGATCAAACCCATATCAATTATGCAAAAGTCTTGTTTTAGGATTAAATTTACATGAACTTCCAACATTTGCGCATCAAAAACCAGTTATCTAGAGAATGAGATCCAAAGGAAAAATATACTGTATTTTATTGATTTAGCCCAAACAAGCATACATTTCTTTTCGAAATATTAGTATGGGAAAAAGCTAGATTTCTTTTCCATTCATAAATATGGGGTGCTCACAAGTCACCAATTCACCATCCTATACCAGTTGTGGTTATCTGGACTGAACCAGAACCCGGTTTCTCTAACCTCCCACCAACAACGCCTGTCAAAACCAACACTTCCGCTAACACCGCAATTGTCACGTATAGCAAAGTTATATATTACAAAATCTTTTTCTTTTTCACCCCAATGAAATTGACAAGAATACACGGTTTTTCCAAAGAAGTTTGGAGCAAACCTCCAACTAAATTGTTTACCGCTTTCTAGTGTTTGAGGTCCAAGATCATTCTCTTTGGCTTTACAATGAAACGCCAGGTTTGATCGGAGTTGGTTTGTGATAAATATCCTAACATGTGAGATCGCAAGATTTTGCTGGGACAGCATAATATGGAGAAGAAAGAATATTAAAACACATTTCATATGAAAAATACACTTCATCTTTTCAAAAAAAAAAGTACACAGTTTATTACTCTATATTCTTACCACATACATAAAATATATCAGTCACACTCACTTATATAACACATAACAGTAGAGCCAGGAATTACATAAATTAGCAATTATTTTGAATATTTCTCACAGATTGCTTAAATCATTTAATGATGGATTTAATTATAACCATTAAATATTAGGCTGAGCATATACACGAAATCCATGTGGAAGTTTAATTACGTATTAAAATTGTTGAACTTTACTCGGTGTAAGGGTAATAAAGTTATTCATTATCCTAATGGCACTCGCTAATTACGTATAATAAATTAAGAAGCCTCAAACAACCTGTCATGTCGAGGACACAATTAGTGATGAAAATTATATCAATTTGTTTAAATGAACGTTCCGAAAACACAATTAGTGATGAAAATTATATCAATTTGTTTAAATGAACGTTCCGAAAAGAAAAATACCAACTTGATTTACTAAAACTATGGTAAATGAGAGAATTTTAGTAACACTTCTGCTTTTTAGTTATACAGTACAATGCTATAGAACCAGACTGATTACCAGACAGTCTTTTATATAATTTTTAAAATTCTTTTGACACCCAATCAAAACAAAAATAAAACCCCAAATATAATATTTATGAAACACTAGTTGAGACTACCATAAACTTAAATATTAATTAAAAATATTTAAAATTTTAATGATTTTAATATATTTTATTTGACGATTCAACAAAATAAAAACCCAA
The DNA here is from genome assembly GCA_963920805.1 of Primula vulgaris. Taxonomy (NCBI): domain Eukaryota; kingdom Viridiplantae; phylum Streptophyta; class Magnoliopsida; order Ericales; family Primulaceae; genus Primula; species Primula vulgaris. The sequence continues at coordinate 33,396,572 of OY987218.1, forward strand.
ATATAATATTATAGAACTCTATTTGAGACTACCCTAAACTTAAATATTAATTAAAAATATTTAAAATTTTAATGATTTTAATATATTTTATTTGACGATTCAACAAAATAAAAATCCAAATATAATATTATAGAACCCTATTTGAGACTATCCTAAACTTAAATATTAATTAAAAATAATAAATATATGGCCGAATAACAGACTCTTAAATTTCGGGGTGAAAATGAAATTCTAAATTTACATTAAAGAATAGTGTGTTGAGAGTCTGGTTGAGTCTATCTGGCTCATTATCATTATTTTTAGTTATATATGCTGCAGAAATTAAAATAAGAATGCATTAGCATTTAGTGTAAATTTCGATTCAAGGAGATCATCAATTGGTAATAGGAGTTTAGCAATTTTGAGACTTGCCAACTGATTTTTCAGATGATATTTGGATGTTTTCTTGTAGTGAGAGTGGACGTACGTATTACGACTTACGTTGTGGAAGAAAGTGATTAAATCGAAGTAAAGTAATTCATTGCATGCACATTTAAATGTTTTGATATCAATTAGTACTATAAAAAAAATAGTACTAGAAAATAGAATTCCATTAGGATATAGGAATTAGAATAATTAATTTTAATTAAAATTTGATTTACATAATAAAAATGTTGATTAATGCTATCAAGCCATTGGCTAATTAAGTACATTTGCTAAGGCTGACGAATTTACTTGAAAAATAAAGTTAAGTGGTTTTTTATTTATTAGGAGTGTCTAATGACTATTATATACAGTATATATTAACAAGCTATAGTAACCCAAAAAGAGAAAATTAAGGATTGGTCCACGAAAACAAAAGTATTTAAGAATTGGTCTGGCTATAAAATTCAATTAAGGATTGGTCCATTATTTATGAAACTAATTAAGGATTGGTCCAATATATATAGTATATCTATTCTGTTTTAATATCACAGAACATCTCTCCCACACTCTCTCTCTATACATACATATATAAATCACCTAAACCTACCACCACAACCGCTCCTCCGTCGTGCCCTCCACCTCCGCCGCTGTCGTCGTCGGAGATCTGCTCCTCCTTTCTCTCGTCGTCGCCAGCGGGAGGAGGAGCAGATCTGTATATGATACACAAAACTATATATATATATATATATATATATATATATATATATATATATATACATGTATATATATATATATATACATATATACATATATATATGTTCTGTAAACTAGATATATACATATACATATATATATATATATGTTCGTTGTGTATCATTGACTTGTGTTCAGTATGTTCCCAAAATTATTTGAGTTCCATTTATGATCTTTGCTGAATATATTCTAGTTTTCAAGTTAGAATTCGGTACAATCTGATAAAGGAAGATAAGGTATACTAGAGAACTGTTTTTCTTTATTTTTCAGACTGTTTATTTTTCAGACTGTTTTTAAATTAATTTATTTTTCAGACTGTTTTTTATTTAATTGTTTTATTTTTCAGACTGTTTTTTATTTTTCAGACTGTTTATTTTTCAGACTGTTTTCAGATTGTTGTATTTTTTATTTTTCAGACTGTTTTTTATTTTTCAGACTGTTTTTATTTTATTTATTTTTTAATTGTTTTTGATGACGTCAGCAATTTTTTTTAATGATGTCACCAAATGGACCAATCCTTAATTAGTTTCGGTTTCATGGACCAATCCTTAAATACTTGTGTTTTCATGGATCAATCCAAAATTTACCCTAGTAAAAATTAAATTAAAAATCTATATATACATTAAAGAAGTTGGTATTTTGTAATTTTATCAATTTAAAGAGTTTATAAATAATGGATAAATTAATAATTAATTTGAATTACATATCACATCAACATGACATAAAATAATAACAAAATCAAGTGAAAAAATTAACAAAACATATTATTTTAAAACATAATTAATAAAAACATACCCTCAAATTTTTGATTATCAAAAACATACATATATATATTAGAGTAATTAAATTCTAAATTCCCATCATCACGGTGTAATCACACGAATCACACATTTATCTCTCTAATTCTATCCCGGCTAAATATCATCACGAAAAATATATTTCTCTCTCTTCAAAACATGTCATTATAAATCTCGAAAAAAATAAGACGCATATTTGTGTTTCCGTCCGTGAAGATTTGCATTAATCAAATCTTGATTAATTTGGAACGTTTTTACAAAAAAAAAGTCTAAGTTGATGTCTAATTTGATGTACATATAACCTTTTCCATATAGTATATATAGATAAATATCTATCTCTCCGGTACGCCTCTTCTCGAACAAGAAAACCAGCTCCGAGGACCGTCACAACCGCTCCGAAGAGTGTCGTAACCGGTACAAACTTCATTCTGCTGAACCGGTTCGGTACAGTTTCGGTTGTTTCGGCGGTTCGGAGATGGGCCACGTGGTGGAGGTGGGGGAGGGGGCGGTACAAAGATGTAGCTCTCCTCCTCTCTAAATCGACATTGCGATTTTGTGTGGGTTTTTGTTTTGAGAGAATATTGGATTAGTTGTGGTGGTAATTAAATGGGACACGACTAAGGTTTTAAAAGTCGGCTGAGATTTAAGGACAGTACCACTAATTTGAAATGTATGGTTTTAGAGGTTTTTTTCGTTATGAAAATTTTGTAATGTAAAATACAAATCAGTTTTTTGTCGAGTTTTTTTTTGCCAAGTGATACCTTTTTCTTTCCGAGTTTACTATACCTTTTTTTCCGATTTGATATATTTTTTTTAAGTTTATATTCCAATTTTTAAAGTTCATATCCCAAAATTTTAAAATTCATACGCTTATTTTTAAAGTTTATATATCAGTTTTTAAAGTTAATACTCTTATTTTTAAAGTTAATACCCTTATTTTTCGACTTTATATTCCAATTTTTAAAGTTAATACTCTTATTTTTCGAGCTCGTACCCCAATTTTTTCATGTTCATACACCGTTTTTTTAGTTCATCGTACCATTTTTTTTTCAATTTCATATCTTTTTATTTCGATTTTATATCCCAATTTTTGTTGACTTCATACTCCAATTATTTTTTATGTTCATGCCATTTTTTCCCGAGTTTATTAATTTTTTTTCGACTTCATACCCCAATTTTTTACGATTTTATACATTTTTTTCCAAGATTATATCATCTTTTCCGATTTGATACCCTTTTTTATTTATTAAATGTATGTTTTTTTTTATAATTTAACTTTTAAATGTATGCTTTTATCATTATAATATGTGAAGGGTATAAATTCCCCCTTAAATCTATATAACGCAGGTGACGAAGAGGAACCGAACTTCAACATTTGCGCAACAAAAAAGCTGAAAAATGAGATCGAAAGGAAAAATATACTGTAGTTTATTGATTAGCCCAAACAAGCATATATTTCTTTCGAAATATTAGTATGGGAAATAAGCACAGATTTATTTTCCATTCATAAATATGGGGTTATCACAAATGATCACCAATTCTCCATCTGATACCAGTCGTGGTTATCTTGACTGAACCAGAAACCCGTATCTCTAACTTCCCACCAACAACGCTTGTCGAAACCAAAAACTCCGTGAGCACCGCAATAATATAGATGTATACTAATGTTATAAATTTCAAAATCTTTCTCTTTGTCATCCCAATGAAATTGACAAGAATAAACGGTTTTCCCAAAGAAATTTGGAGCAAACCTCCAAGTAAATTGTTTACCGCTATCTAGTGTTTGAGGTCCAAGGTCGTTCTCTTTGGCTTTACAATGAAACGCCAGGTTCGATGGGAGTTTGTTTGTGATATAAACCCTAACATGTCCGAGCAAAAGTTCTTGCTGGGACAACATAATATGGAGAAGAAAGAATATTAATACGCATTTGACATGAAAAATATACTTCATCTTTCAATTGCTTTTTACACAGTTTATTGCTCTTTTATTCTTACCACATATAAATAAGGGGAGGATATATGTACACCATAAAAAACACCAAAATGGACATTTTTTTTCAAAAACGCTCCAAATCAAGATTTGATTAATGCAAATCTCCACGGTTTCACGACGGGAACACAAATATGCGTTTTGTTTTGTTTTTTTCTGAGATGTATAATGACATGTTTTGAATTTTTAAATTTTACCATAATTTCGAAAACATGCCATTATACATATCGGAAAAAAAAACAAGATGCATATTTATGTTCCCGTCGTGAAACCGTGGAGATTTGCATTAGGCAAATCTTGATTTGAAACGTTTTTACAAAAAAATGTCCAAGTTGATGTCTAAGTTGATGTTCATATAACCTTACATCAGTTATACTCAGGCTTAAATAACATATACTGCATTTATATATTCAAAATCAGTGGCATATATACTGGCATTTCCCACAGATTGCTCAAATCATTTAATGATGGATTTATAACCGTTAAACATTATTATGAGTAAATACCATTTTGTATTTATAACCGTTAAACGTTACCCTTATCGACGTTATCAATTTAGCACATAATCTCAAGTCGAGCCTGGAAAACATATTAGTTTGAGAAGTTATTATGTTAGAAAATTAGGGTATGATAATCCTGGATAACTTCGAAGAATCGTGTTCGTACACTTTCCGAACAAAGTATTTCGACCCTATTATTGCCTGGGTTCACGAAATCTTTGTGGGGATAATTCTTGAAGAACAATCTGTTTCTGGCAAGGAGAATAGATTAGGAATGTAGAGAGAATTTTCTTATATGTTTTTTTTTTCTGAAACCGAGGCCAAATGACTTCTTATATAGGAGATCAATAACCGAAACCAAAGGAAGCAACTGTTCGGAACAAAGGAAGCAACTGTTCGGAACAAAGGAAGCAACTGTTCGGAACAAAGGAAGCAACTGTTCGGAACAAAAGAAGCAACTGTTCGGAACAAAAGAAGCAACTGTTCGGAACAAAGGAAGCAACTGTTCGGAACAAAGGAAGCAACTGTTCGGAACAAAGGAAGCAACTCTTCGGAACAAAGGAAGCAACTCTTCGGAACAGCCAGGGGCTCTCGTCCCTTGGACCCCGCCAGGGGCTCTGCCCCTTGGAACCCCGTTTCAATTATTCATATTCAATTATACGTTGGCTCGACGAGCGTGCACTCCGCACTTCCCTAACTCGTTTCCGAGTTTAACGCATTATTGCATCGGCCTATAATAAATCACATTACTACTAAAATATATTGATGATACTAAAATCACCAACAAATTATTTTATCAATTATTAATTATTAATAATGAACATATTGCTTCTGAACTTTCTTCTTGTACAGCTCCTTCTTTACTTGTGGTTGAGTATTCTAATGACCTATTCATAACGACATGTTATTGTTACCGTGATGGTGGTGACGTCGTGACGATGAAGTGGCTGTGGTTCCGTGTTTCAGTCATGGCTAATTAAGATAAATTAGAGTTATATTGGCATGAGCCCCTGAATTTATAAAGATAATTTTAATTTGGTTCCAGGATTTAACAATCAATATTTTTGAGTGATTTAAAACGGTAAACCATCTCTGAAGCGATTTCAGGAGAATTTTACTAAAGTGTAAGCTCCGACGTTAAAAGCCTACGTTTTACTAAAAAACGAAAATACTTGTATATACTTAATATAACAGTTAAATACATGAATATAATAAGTCAAAGACATTAGAAATAGCTATTGTTAATGTAGTTTAATTATGTAATTAGTAAATATATATAACAAGTTACTTTTGATTACGTACCTTGAGATACATATTTTTATCACATAATTGTAGTTGTAGACATTTTGGTAAAAAAAAAAAAATGACCCACTTAGTTGCTCTTGCATTTTACTAATTCGTGATATTATAATTATTTATTTATTTTCTTAATTAAAACTTAAATTTTTTGAGTTTTGCGACATGCTTTTGAGCATGATGCTTAAAAACGCTGTTTTTTTAGCTTTTCGGGTTTTAGCCTAAACCTGAACAATTTTTTTTTAGCTTTAAGTTCAGTGAATATAACTGGAGCTTTTTTATACACTGATACTTTTACCCAAAATATTTTAAAATATAGTACAAGCTTTAACCATAGACTCAAGGCACAAGCATTCAGTACAACGAAAATAAGCACGATAAAAAAATTCAAGCTACTCACAAAAGAGCTGCCATGCTCTTTAATTAAGGCTTTGGATATAATTTTAGTAAGAATTATTCATCACAAGACAATATTGCTTTTATTATCCGTTGGGAATTGCTAGGAAACAGTCACCCTATATGGCTGGTTCACAACCCGTTTGCATAAAAATATGTTAAATAGATAAAAAAAATTAAATTTTAATTAATATTTAAGGTTAGTGTAGGCCCTCCTATGGTTTTATATTTTTATTTGAGTTTTTAGTATGCTATACAATTTATTTTTAATTTATCAAATTCTAATTTGTTGAAAATAAATAAATTAGTTATTGAAAAATATTATCTATATCCATTTTCTAATTTAACGGTTGTTAAAGTGACTGTACCATAAACAGTCAAATAAAGTGACTGTTCCAAAGAGACATTCCCGTTTCAGTACTAATGTGACAATGGGCTATATATAGTTTCGTATGAAGGTTCTGATAACTGATTAAGAGAAACGAATAAAAATTCTGACTATTTTCATAAAATAATTTGTGTACCCTTTTAATTCTAGAATTTTGAAATGCAGGTCCTTCTCCTACAGTTTTCCAAATTTCAACAGTCTAAGAACTACGTATTAATTTTCATAATTGCTGTATCCGGGAAAATATTGAGAAATATAAAATTAAAATTATATTTCAGTGTAATCATTTCATAATTATTTTAGAAATAATTCTATTGTCCTTCTAATGTAAATCATAGGAAAAATGACAATTTAATACATATTTAATAACTTATTTATAAAAAACCTGTTTGTTTTGAACTTGATGATTCTTTTACAAAAGAATACATATTTTGTGAACTTATTTACAAATAGGTACATGTCATTAAGAAATCCAAAAAAATCCAAAAAAAATATTCAAAAATTAAAAACCAAATTTTTTAAAAATTCATTTTTTATACAAAAAATATGTGTGATCATGTCGGATCTTGTCTAATACTGTTCAATCATGTATGTCTAATCTTGTTTGATCAACGTTAAAAATAAAAATAAAAAATCTCGTTTAATCATGTATACTTATGTCTAATCTTGTCCAATCTTGTATCTCTAATCCTGTTTAATCATATTTAATCATATCTAATTCTGTTTGATACTATTTACAATTTTTTTTATTTTTTTTATTTTTGTGTGTGCATATTTTATTGTTTTTTATGACATATGTATATAATTGTAAATAAGTATATTTATCTAATTGTAAAAAAATACACAAATATGAATTTTTTGTAATTAAGTTAATTGATATTTAACTATTTATAAGTATCCCTAAATCATATGGTTTATACTTGTACTTACAGTACGGCCCACATAATTCCAAATCTCAATATTAATTAACTTGATCCATTTTATTTCAAAAGAAAATATTAATATGATAATATGATTTAATATCCCATTTAATGGAACAATGAGTAACAACCATGGTTATTAAAGATTTGAAATTAAACATATAGTATATATCTCGGGAATTTTTTCCGAAATTAAACATATATTATATTTGACGGAACAATACTATACAATAAAAACTCAAATATAATATTACAGAACCCTAGTGAAGACTATCATAAAGTTAAATATTAATTAAAATATTTTAAAAAAATCAATAATTTTAATATATTTTATTCGTCGGAAATACAATAAAAACTCAAATATAATATTACAGAACACTAGTAAAGATTATACTAAAGTTAAATATTAATTAAAAATATCAAAAATAATAATGATTTTAATATATTTTATTTGTCAGAACATAATAGTATTAATTAAAGAAATTATACTTAATCACCATATATTAGAAGATATAATGCAATTAATACGATATCAATTTATTTCCATAATATTAATATATAATAAATAAATTGTCTTGCATTTTAATGCCTAAAATGTGCCTCAGCCACATGTTAGTTTTTCTCATATTTCACTACAAGAAAAAATTCATTTAACATCATAATTTTTTTCCGGTTATGTTGCTAAAGTGTTTGTGGCAAAATTTTAGCAACAGTTTAATGTTGTTATTTGTTGCTAAACTGTTTCTAAAATTTAGTCACAACCAATTTAGCAATATAACCAGAAAAAAATTATAATGTTAAATGAATCTTTTCTTGTTTTCACATGGAAAGAGAGACAAGATCCCCACTAGATAAATTGATAAGGCAAGCCGAAAAACACAAATCATAGTGTCTCATCTTATTTGACTGTTTATGGAACAGTCACCTTAACCACCGTTAAATTAAAAAATGGATGGTTAGATAATGTTTTTCAATAACTAATTTATTTTTTCTATTTTTAACAAATTAGAATTTGATAAATTAAAAACAAATTATACAACACACTAAAAACTCAAATAAAAATATAGAACCCTAGAGAGGCCTACCCTAAACTTAAATATTAATCAAAATTTAATTTTTTTATGCATATGACATCTTTTTATAGTAACGAGTTGTGAACCAGTCATATAACATGACTGTTCCATAGAATTCCCACAAACCATAAGCTAATCGATGCAAAGCCAAATACAAAGTACTAAAATATATTGTCATAACTTTATATATGTATAAGACAAATACTTTACTATATATACACAAGTATGATATTAATTTACTACTTATCAACAAAAGAGTTGAAATAACATATATTTTACTTTATTTTCTTTCTTGATTTGAAAATATTTCTATAAATGAGTTGTACATTTTCTTGTTAAATATCCATGTTTAGCTATGTAACTTCCCATGAATAACAAGATAGTGTACTATATTAGCAGTTTCTTTTTCATTTTAGCAAATCACTTTATAATGGGGATACTCTAGTTTATTTTTCTTTTCCATTCAAAGGGGAATGAATTTCTATGTGACAAGAATAAAAAAAGTATCACGCAATTACAACAGATACTACAAAATAATGTTTGATTTAGTGAGAGTTAAAAGCAGTCACAAGCCTGTCGTAAATTGACTAAACTATCACAAAGTCGTCACAAATTGACTAAACTGTCACAAATCCGTCACAAAAAACGTCGCTAATAAGCTCGTAATAAAAAAATAGCGTCACTAATCCCGTCGCTATTTGAGTATTTTTTTTTGTAGTGGGAGTAATTGCACGATAATGGCAAAATAAAAAACGATTTGCCAGACGGGATCCCCACAGGCCTATATAAATTACAAACACAACAAAGCCATAAGAACAAGGCAAGAAAACAAAAATATGAGGTGTTTTATTCTTATGCTAGCATTTCTCGTAATTTTTCCTAACTTATCCGAACAACAAATTTCACCTCTTAGACATGGAAAAATCCACATCTATGTTAAAGTTCCGACCCTAAGATTTCGATGTCAATGAGGAGGTGAAGATTTTGGATATCAAACGCGCTCTAACGGCCAAGATTTTACATGGACATTCACGACTAATGCGTTAGGAAAAAGTTTGTACTTTTGTCATTTCTATTGGGAAAACCATGACAATGTTGAGTTGTGGAGCCAAATGAGGTTTGGCCATGTTTTCCAATTATCGCACAGCGCCTGGAATTGTAATATAATCCACTAAGGGTTCTATTTATATGCTCCAATATCTTGTATTTTAATTACATCTACACAAGTACCTTTTACATATTATAAAAGAGAGAGTTCTATTTGCGAGAGAAGCATAGCTTGTGTTTGAGCTAGATTACGATTGTAATCCTCCTTATAATAATATTAAGTGTCATGTGTAGCAGCCTGGAGACCTAGCCAATTCGGGTGAACTCTGTTATCAAATCTGTGTGTGTGCTCGGTTTAGCTTTCTGTCTTTCTCATTGTTCGCCTGATCGTCCCAACAAGTGGTATCAGAGCCCGAGGTTCGCAGAATTAAGGTCGAAGACCGAGAGGAAGATCAATGACAAAAGAAGACAGAGTCGCACACGGGATCGAGAAGTTCGACGGGAAGGACTTCGCATTCTAGAGAATGCAGATAGAGGACTACCTCTACGGGAGGAAGATGCATCAGCCACTTCTCCTTGAGAAAAGGCTGACCACGACCACCGAGGAGGTGTGGAAACTCTTAGACCGACAAGTGTTGGGAGTGATCCGCCTAACATTATCTTGGAGTGTAGCACATAACGTCGCAAGAGAGACGACGACGATGGGGATGATGAAGGTCCTCACCGACATGTATGAGAAACCATCCGCGAACAACAAGGTACATCTCATGCGTAAGTTGTTCAACCTACGCATGGCTGAGGGGACACCTGTCGCAAATCACGTGAACAAGTTCATCGACACCGTAAATCAGTTGGATGCGGTGGAGATAACTTTTGAAGACGAAGTGAGAGCCCTTATACTGCTAGCATCTTTACCGAACAGTTGGGAATTCATGCAAGCTGATGTTAGCAACTCAATTGGAAAGGAGAAGCTGACTTACAACGGCATCTGAGATCAAATACTCGCTAAGGAACCTAGAAGATTAGACATGGGTGAATGCTCAAATGATGGAGCAGCCTTGAACATGAGTTCAAGAGACCGGGGTAAGGCCAGGGTATGGAACGTTAGAGGACGTTCGCAATCCCGAGATAGAAGAGGGCAAAACCGAGGTAGCAAAGATAGTGATCGTAGTAAGAAGAGTCTTCGATGCTATAACTGCCAGGGTATGGGGCACTTCAGTCATAAGTGCAAGCAGCCGAAGAAGGGTACCGGCCGTGATCACGTGGTTAATGTTGCGAGCGACAAGGATTCAGGTGACTGTTTAATGCTTGCCGTCCAAAGAGATATAGATTCGTGGATTCTAGACTCTGGGGCATCATTTCACATGACCCCTCAGAAGGATTTACTAGAAAACTACACTGGGGTTAATTTCAGTAAAGTGTATCTAGCCGATGGAGAGGCGTTGGATGTTGTTGGAATGGGCGATGTGAAAATTCGCATTCCAAACGGGTCGGTATGGAAGGTAACGAAAGTGAGGCATGTTCCGAGGTTGACAAAGAATCTGATCTGAGTAGATCAACTCGATGCCGAAAGGCACTCCATTTCGTTTAGCTATGGAGCTTGGAAAGTTTCACGAGGAGCTATGGTGATAGCCCGAGGGAGTAAGGTCGGTACGCTGTACATGACAACCGACGAGGAGTGTACCGTTGCGGCAGCTGCGTCGCAAGAGTGCTCCGAACTGTGGCATCGACGGTTGGGTCACATAAGTGAGAAGGAGATGAATGTGTTAGCAAAGGATAGCAAACTTCCAGGCTTGAAGTCTGTCAACCTCGACATGTGTGAAGGTTGCATCTTCGGGAAGCAGAAGAAAGTGAGCTTCCGGAAAGGTGGAAAAGCTCCCAAGGAGGAGAAGCTAGCACTGGTCTACTCAGACGTATGGGGACCATCTCTAGTAACCTCACTGGGAGGATCTTAGTACTATGCGACCTTCATCGATGATTCGACGAGGAAAACATGGGTCTATTTCTTGAAACACAAGTCTGAGGTGTTTAAGAAATTCCAAGAATGGAAGGCCATGGTCGAACTAGAGACCGAGAATAAACTCAAATGTTTGAGGTCCGATAACGGCGGAGAGTACATTGATGCGAAGTTCGTAGAGTTCTGTGCTCAAAGAGGCATTCAGATGGAGAAGACCATCCGAAGAACGCCATAGCAGAATGACGTGGCCGAGCGAATGAACCGAACAATCAATGAGCGTGCTAGGAGTATAAGACTGCAAAGGGTTGCCCAAAGCCTTGTGGGCACATGCAGTAAGCACGGCGGTTTATCTCATTAACCGCGGACCCTCAGTGCCATTGGAAAAGAGAATTCCTGAGGAAGTCTGGATAGGAAAGCCTATCACGTATGAACACTTGCGAGTGTTCGGTTGTCTGTCATATATCCATGTCGATATAAATGATCGTACCAAACTTGACTTGAAATCCAAAGTGTGTTACTTTGTGGGGTACTGTGGAGTTGAGTTCGGATATCGCTTCTGGGATGGTCAAACAAAAAGGATCATTCGCAGTAAGGATGTCATCTTCAACGAAAGTATTTTGTACAAAGATCGACAAAATGCAGTGGTGGAAGATGCACTCCCGTCCGAGGAAAGTGGTATGGTCAACATGAATGCGCTTCCAAGAATGGAGTTGGAAAATGACACTGAAGATGAGCCAGTGGTGCTCGACAACCCACCAGCACATGCTGAAGAGGACGAGGAGCAGCCGCAAACTCCTCGACCTGAATTGGGCCGAGGTCATCGCGAGAGGAGACCTCCTGCCCGATACTCTCCTTCCCTGCATTACATATTACTCAATGATGCAGGCGAGCCCGAAAGTAGAGAGGAAGCTCTGGAGCTGAAAGACTCGAGCAAGTGGGAGCTCGCGATGAAGGATGAGATGAAGTCACTTGAGAAGAATGTGACTTGGCAGTTAGCTGAACTGACCAAGGGGAAAAGGGCACTGAGCAACAAATGAGTGTTCCGACTAAAGGAGGAACAAGATGGCTCGAAACGGTATAAGGCACGATTAGTAGTCAAATGGTTCCAGCAAAAGGCAGGAATTGACTACACCGAGATCTTTTCACCAGTCGTAAACTTGACGACTATTCGGCTATTGTTGAGCATTGTTGTAAATGCGAATCTTCATCTTGAGCAGTTAGATGTGAAAACTGCCATCTTGATGAAGAAATTTACATGCTCCAACCTGAAGGGTTTGCCAAAAAGGGAAAAGAGAAACTGGTCTGCAAACTGAGGAAGAGCTTGTACGGGCTAAAACAAGCACCACGACAGTGGTATAAGAAGTTTGACAGTTTCATGGTGGATACCGGGTTCGAAAGAAGTGATAGCGATCACTGCTGTTTCGTGAAGAGATTTGAGAACTCTTCGTATGTCATACTACTGTTGTACGTAGATGACATGTTGCTCGCCGAGTCAAGCCTTGTGGAGATTAACAAGGTGAAACAACAGTTGGCGAAACAGTTTGAGATGAAAGATTTGGGAGCCGCAAATCAGATCCTCGGTATGAGGATTTCCCGAGGAAGGGATGGGTCTTTGTTTCTGTCATAAGCCGAATATGTGAAGAAAGTGTTGGCACGGTTTAGCATGAGTGATGCCAAGGCTGTAGGCTCACCGCTAGCCGCACACTTTAGCTTGTCGAAGAAACAATCACCTTCAGATGAGAAAGGAAAGGATCGTATGTCGAACATACCCTACGCTTTAGCAATTGGTAGCTTGATGTACGCTATGGTGTGTACAAGACCGGACATTGCCCATGCAGTGGGAGTTGTCAGTCGTTACATGAGTAACTCAGGAAAGCACCATTGGGAAGCTGTGAAGTGGATATTGAGATATCTCCCCGGTACAGTGAATTTGGTATTATGTTTCCGAAAGACCTCGGAAGGCCTGCACGGCTATGTGGATGCTGACATGGCCGGTGATCTGAACAGCCGAAAGAGCACAACGGGATGTGTTTGTACCTACGATGGTACTGCTGTGAGTTGGACATCTAAGCTGCAAAAGATTGTTGCATTGTTGACTACAGAGGCTGAGTACGTCGCGGTGACGGAAGGAAGCAAAAAGATAATTTGGTTGCAAGGTTTCTTAGAGGAGCTCGGTCAGAAAACCGACAAGAGAGTTCTGCACTGTGATAGTCAAAATGCAGTTCAGCTAGCTAAGAACCCTGTATTCCATTCACGCACCAAGCACATACAGATTCGTTACCATTTTATTCGGGACGTTCTAGAAGATGGAATCTTCGCGCTAGAAAAGATTGAGGGTGCTAAGAACCCCACCGATATGCTAACGAAGACTGTTACAATCGACAAACTGAGGTTGTGTGCAACCTCAGTAGGACTCCGAGCTTGAGGCTCAGGGTCGCCGCTACATGAAGAATGAGCAACTCTGAAGAGTATAATTACTATCCAAGGATACCGATGGGAGCATTATGCTCGGTGGAGCACAGTGAGTTCGGTGGTCGGGGATAATCAGAATTATTTTGAAGCACTTGACATTTGACTCCAAGTGGGAGATTGTTGAGTTGTGGAGCCAAATGAGGTTTGGCCATGTTTTTCAATTATCCCACATCGCCTGAAATTGTAATATGACCCACTAAGGGTTCTATTTATATGTCCCAATATCTTGTATTTTAATTACACATACACAAGTACCTTTTACATATTATAAAAGAGAGAGTTCTATTTGCGAGAGAACCATAGCTTGTGTTTGAGCTAGATTACGATTGTAATCCTCCTTATAATAATATTAAGTGCAACGTGTAGCGGCCCGGAGACGTAGCCAATTCGGGTGAACTCCGTTATCAAATCTGTGTGTGTGCTCGGTTTAGCTTTCTGTCTTTCTCATTGTTCGCCTGATCGGCCCAACAGACAAGGTATTTGATGTATACAACAACCATATCGACAGTGACTGTGGTTATAACGGTCCTTATAGTTTCCACTGCTATTGGGACATGAGACCTTATGGTTTCTACATGAGTGGCGACGAAAAAAATTGGATGAAAAAGTATGACTGGAATTAGACAAGTTGAACTATATACTCACCTGTAATAATATTTCAATGTGAAATTTCTTATGAAATTACTTTATGCTTTGACAATTCAGTATTGTTTATTAGATTATGTGTTCGTTTGGTATCAGATTTTTTGAACAAAAAATCACTCCAAAAAATCTGATACGAAACACGACTTATATTGAAAAGTTAAATAAATTAACTATTTTTAGAATTCATACATGCGTACTGCTTAATTAGTCTGCCAAAACTGATTCTAATATTGCAGCTTCTGCATGGGGTTGGCCTGGACGTGAGGCGATTATGTTTATATTAATTGTTTATAATAAACGATATTGAGCCTTATTGTGGTGACCCTAATATCATAAATTAATAAATATTTCATGCACTTGCGCACTTGAGTAAACTATTACATATTAAATGTCCTTTTTAATACATACACAGTAAGAGTATATATTTTTTATTTCTTGCCCTGTTATGTATGACCTTACTTTTGATGTCAATTTAAAAGCCTAGCTTATAAAAGGTATCCTCCAGGGATACCTATCAATGGTGGGATCCCTATCTTAATTTAACATAGAATCATGTATCAGTTTAAGTGTGTGTTTGAAATCCGTAAAATGTCACGAAAAAACAAAGGAAAATAAAGTAAAATAAAAAAAAAGTAGTTTGAAATAATTTTCCGGTCAGGTGTTTGGAAGGTTGGTAAATCAAGAGAAAATAAAAGGAATGAAGGAGAGAGAGAGGGTTAGTCCAAATTTTCTTATTTGTTTTCATTTTTCTCCGAATTTTGAATTATTTTGCACACAAACTTTTCTCATATTTTATTTTGTTTTATTTTCCACTAGCTTTCTTACGTAGCGAGACACAAAAAAAATGTTTTATATCATTTTATTTTTCCATGAGTTTTTGAGGTTTCAAACATAGTTTAAAAGCCATTCAGTGCCATAAATCACATTAAGAAGTAACTTTTTCCCTTACAAAATGTTTAAAGAGGGTGGGAGAATAAGATAATGAATAATTTATATTTACACTTGACATTAACTCACTAATATTGTTTAATGTTTCCATAAAGTCTTTAATCAAACTCAATAATTAATTTTAATTTTTGATTACAGAGATAAAAAAAATTGTTACATTTGATCTATATATGAGACCCCGAATTTTTTGGATATAATTTAGAGAAAATGATCACTTAGTACAACTTTATTTACTTAATTATCAAAGCTACGTGCTTCTAATATTGTTTCAATTTTATCCGAAACTTGTAAAAGTTAAAAATGACAAAAAAACTTCGGTTTTGCTGAAGTGACGAGAAGGTGAAGGTTCTCCTCTCTATCCTTCTCCAGAATATGTGAGTCTGATCCTGTGGATCAGTTGCAATAGTTATACAGATTATGGAGATCAACTGTGCCTCCCGGACTTTATGTAGGTCTGCTCATGCGGACATGTAACTTGAGTGCGACCAGCCATAGTTCCAGGATTGATTTCAAATCGTCCATATATTTTTGTGCCCTTTATTATCCGTCTAATTCAGTTGTAATAATCTGATTATGTTTGTCAAAGAAAGATTGTATTTTTATGCCCTTTATTATCCGTCTAATTCAGTTGGGTCGGTTTCTTCTATTATTTAAAATTTTGTTTAACACCTCTAATAATTGAACGATGTCACATTTTTATACCCAACCTTAATTTAATCTTTGGCCAAATAAGTACATGACACGGCGACAATGATCTCATACTGTCATACCCAACAGTTTAGATGAAAAACGATTTCCAAACCGACAATACAAAGCGATTCAGCGGAAATAAAGTTTAGCAAATAATTTCCACCTGATTTGACTTTCGATTACCGCACTACATATCATTATATTATAATAAGCCAACACAAGTCAAATGAGTCTGTCGAATTTAGTCTTTTTTTACAAAAATACCCCATAATTTTTTTATTAATTACTATATTAACTAATTTCATAAAAAATAAAAACTAATTACACTCTTTCTCTTTCTTTAATCACACAAAATTTCTTATATCATATATTTTTTTCTCTAAATATTTGTATCATCATCATAATTTATAGCGTCTTACACGCAGCACTATATATTAAGTAAAACCATGCAAGCAGCACTATACATTTTTATCAAGCTAGAAACAGACTTTAGGTGAGAACTCCAGCGAGTATCACCAGGTCGTTGCAGATTACCAATTTGATTTAATCCTCTTCCAGTCTCAAGCTCTTCAATGGAAATTAAGAAAGCAATATCATCGGCATGGGCAGCTTTCAACTCATCATTTCTCTTGCATGATGCACTAACAATATTCACGATCCGAAGCAATTTAGCAAAAAATCGGTCGACTGGAAGCACTTCTTTTGCTGATGCCACTAATGCTAATTCTAATCGATGTGTGAAGCAGTGAACATAATAAGCATATGGGCAATCACTTAATATCAAAGCTTGTAGTCCATGAAACTCACCCCGCATGTTACTTGCACCGTCAAATCCTTGTCCCCGAATATTCCGAATATCGAGATTGTGGTGATTGAGAACTGAGCATATGCTATCTTTTAGTGTCACTGCCATAGTGTTGGGAACATGAACAATACCAAAAAAACGCTCCCGTAAAACACCATTTTTATCAACAAATCTTATAACTACTGCCATCTGCTCCTTTTTTGACGCATCTCGAGCTTCGTCCACTATAATGCAGAATTTAGCATGTCCAATTTCTTCTCGAATCGCCTCTTTCACTTTTATAGAAAAGATATGTAAAATTTCTTTTTGAATATCAGACGACTTGTAAGTGGCATTCTTTGGAACATTTATCAATGCTTTGGTGGCTTCTTCATTATATGATGCTAATAAATCATAAAACTCAAGGAAATTACCACGGTTGTTTGATGTTGATTTCTCATCATGCCCTCTGAAAGGCATAGCTTGAAAGGCCAATCTTCGAACCAAGTCAATAGAAATTTTTAAGCGAATGCGATTGTTAAAAACTTGTTCGGCAGAAAATTTTACAATCACCCTTTCAATATTTTGAGTTGGGTTTTGTATTTCCTTCCATTTATGTTCAGCGGTTCGATGACAAGAATCGGAATTAACACCTTCATGCAAACGAAAAGAACAAGTTTTCCCGCTATTGACCTTCCTCCAACCATCAAAACCTTCAACAACAAATGCACTATGTCGTGCAAAACTAGACCCATCCGGAGGCGCAAAAAGGAAACAAGGAAAACAGAAAGCCTTGTTCTTGGCCACTGAATATTCCAACCACGAAAATAAAGCAAACCACGGAGCTTGAAATCTTCGAGGACGAGTCTTGGCGGATGCAAGAGTATACGGATATTTTTTTCCTAAATCGGGACGATTTGGACCATGTAGAGTTATGTACGCCCTACGAACTTCGTCACGCCTATTAACAGGATACTCCCAAATTTTTCTACGTAATCCAGGATCACGCTCTAGCGAATTAATATCAAATTCTACTGTGTCGATTCTTTGAATTTTTGTTGGAGGACTAGGCGTATCGATTGTCACGTGATCAACACTACTACCAACATTCTCTTCCGTCGGAGAAACATTAGCTTTCTTAAAGAACGAATTTATTTTAGGTGTCTTTCCCATTTTATACTCGATAAAAATATTAGCGATGCCAGATCTGCAGATTAAAACTCTAAGAGTTAATAGCCTTTTTTTTTTTTCCCTTTGAGTATCTTAATAAAACACCTATGGTGCAACATAACATCAATACATATAATAAAAAGAAGCATATTAAAGGAAAAAATAAATAGAAGAGTATACCTTGCCGAGCCAGAAGGATAGAATTGTTGATGTTTTTTTAATTAAATCTAACCCCAATCAATGCGGTGCACAGCAGCACAGAGGAGTGGAGTTTTTCTTTTTTCAACTTTGTTTTTTATTTTGATACACACGCTGACACGCACGAAGAGAAGTGTTGTTGATGTTATTTTTTTTTTAATTAAATCTTAAAGAGTCCAATATCAAAGAAAAATATAATTGGGTCTTTCGGCCCAAATTTAATTATTGTGTTTTGGGTTCAAACATTAGCTATAAATATATGTACAAGTAACATATTTTTATGGGGGTGCCAAATCTACACCTAAAAAGAAATTGTACTAAAAAAAAATTGCGTCACTTGGGATTTCTAAAATTATGGGGGGTGCCGTGGCACCCGATCGTCCCCACTTAGTTTCCCCCCTGTGGAGGGGGTTTAGGTGAGACTGTCGTGGTGAATATCAATAGTAAGCTTCCTAATCCACTGACATTCCGTTGTCAATCTGTTTCTCACGATTTCGGGGTTCAAACAAGGAATGCAGATCAACCATTCAAGTTTCATTTTACAGCAAACGCGTTTGGAAGAAGCCTATAGTTTTGCCATTTTTATTGGAACAACAAACAAAAAGTCTTTGATGTTTATAACTACCATGTAGAAAGGGACTGTGATTTTAGTTCAGATGATGAAGAAAATGGATTCTGTAATTGGGAAGTAAAATTAAGTCCCTGAGATTCTTTAGAAAAGATGGATTTACTTCGTGTTGTTATTAGTTTTATACACTATATATGTATGGATCATCAATAAAGATATGACTAATGAAATTTATCACCTTGATTAATATTTGCGGATCAGCATAAGTTTTTACATTGCAATTGCTTTTAGTGATCCTTTTCTTAGTTTTATTTGTTACTTTAAGCCATTACTTCATTTTAAACTTTCACCCAGGGCTGGGAAAAAACCCGGAATACCCGGAATACCCGAACGAAACCGAAAACCGAAAACCGAAAACCAAAAACTCCGTGAGCACCGCAATAATATAGATGTATACTAATGTTATAAATTTCAAAATCTTTCTCTTTGTCGTCCCAATGAAATTGACAAGAATAAACGGTTTTCCCAAAGAAATTTGGAGCAAACCTCCAAGTAAATTGTTTACCGCTATCTAGTGTTTGAGGTCCAAGGTCGTTCTCTTTGGCTTTACAATGAAACGCCAGGTTCGATGGGAGTTTGTTTGTGATATAAACCCTAACATGTCCGAGCAAAAGTTCTTGCTGGGACAACATAATATGGAGAAGAAAGAATATTAATAAGCATTTCACATGAAAAATATACTTCATCTTTCAATTGCTTTTTACACAGTTTATTGCTCTTTTATTCTTACCACATATAAATAACATACATCAGTTACACTCAGACTTAAATAACATATACTGGCATTTATATCACTACAAAATAATGTTTGATTTACTGAGAGTCAAAAACTGTCACAAGTCTGTCACTAATTTAAAAAGTTGTCACAAATTTATCACAAATTGACTAAACTGTCACAAAGTCGTCATAAAAACCGCCGCTAGTAAGTTCATAATAAAAAATACCGTCACTAATCCCGTCGCTATTTGGGAATTTTTTTTGCAGTGTATATTCAAAATCAGTGGCATATATATATATTGCCATTTCCCATAGATTGCTCAAATCATTTAATGATGGATTTATAACCGTTAAACATTATTATGAGTAAATACCATTTTGTATTTATAACCGTTAAACGTTACCCTTATAGACGTTATCAATTTAGCACATAATCTCAAGTCGAGCCTGGAAAACATATTAGTTTGAGAAGTTATTATTTTATCAATTATTAATTATTAATAATGATCATATTGCTTTCTGAACTTTCTTTCTCAATATCTCTTTCTTCTTGTACAGCTCCTTCTTTACTTGTGGTTGAGTATTCTAATGACCTATTGATAACGACATGTTATTGTTACCGTGATGGTGGTGACGTCGTGACCATGAAGTGGCTGTGGTTTCGTGTTTCAGTCATGGCTAATTAAGATAAATTAGAGTTATATTGGCATGAGCCCCTGAATTTATAAAGATATTTTAATTTGGTTCAAGGATCTAACAATCAATATTTTTCAGTGATTTAAAACGGTAAAGCATCGCTGAAGCGTTTTCAGGAGAATTTTACTAAAGCATAAGCTCCGACGTTAAAAGCCTACATTTTACTAAAAAAACGAGATTACTTTTATATGCTTAATATAGCAGTTAAATACATGAATATAATAAGTCAAAAACATTAGAAATAGCTATTGTTAATGTAGTTTAATTATGTAATTAGTAAATATATATAACAAGTTACTTTTGATTACGTACCTTGACATACATATTTTTATCACATATTGCTAATTAGCTATGAGGAACAATACTAATATGATTGGCATACCAAAGAAGAATCTCATTTTTTACTTTCGCTATGTTTATTCTTGCTCTATTTCACTTAAAAGACCACAAACACACAGTATGTTTATATATGTGTGTGTTAACGGACATGCGAGCGAACAACTTGCACAAGCATTTACTCCAGATTACAGCAATAGCATTAATTATGAAATTATCTGTGCAAAATCATCATTAATACGACAGGATTGAGGGAATTTGTAAAATAAGGAATTCTTAAGGTTAGTCATATTTAATGATCCATTTAATTTGATAGAGCACAAAAATTAGACCCGAATATATCTATTCGGGTACTGACCAAGCAGTGCGTTCTAAATGGGTATCCAATGCAAAAAGTAAGACTAAGGGTATAACAGTACTTTCCCACTTAAGGATAAGGGCAATTATCCAATAAATATCTCGGCCCAATTAGTAAAGGCCCACATGGGAAAAGGCCATGAGATGATGCATGAGATGGAGACACTTGTCAACATCCTGTAACACATAAATGCCTATAAATAGCCCAGTACCTTCACTGAGAAAGGGACCTGAGAGACATCTGAAAAATATAGAGAGAAGAAGATAAAAGAAAGAAACTTGTCAGAGCTTATCTCACTAACAAGCAAACCGAGATCAATTGAAAACCGAGCACCAAGGAAAAAGATCAAGATTAAGATTAAACTATCAGACCGAGCAAGAATATAATTAGGAATTGTAATCCGAATAAGCATAATTACCGATCAATAAAACAGAGACAAGTTGTCCAATATTTACTTTGTTTAACATATATTAATATCGTTGAAAACCATAACGCCACTAATATCGTTGACAAGTTGAAAAGCATAACATATATTAATATCGTTGACAAGTTATTGCTTTATCAGATTACATGATATTGTGTATTTTTTTTAATGATATTGTGCATTTACATATTTGATTAAATGCTGTAAGATTTTATTAATATACTTGTTTGGGCCAAAAATAATGGTGTGCATTACCAAAAGCATACACTAAAAGTAACCCAAAATTCTTTTAGAAGTATAAAAGCCTAAAAGGAGTAGGAAATATTGAAATTAATTATTAAAAAAAAAAACTGAAAATTTTCCAGTATCTGTACATCAAAATTGTAAAGAATGTTTGAAGATGAGTTGGCTGTGATTCAATTTGAGCAATCAAATCTTAGGATTAAGAAGTGATGATTTGAGTATATAAATTGATCTTATTGTTTGTCATCACTTGGTGCAAATAAGGTACCCTCTACATATGTATTTTCATCATTAAAGCCAAGATCAATTAAGAAAAGAAGGCACATACATTCAAAGTTTAAACACGAAAATAAAAAAAACGAAACTCATCGATCATCTTAAATACTATATAGTTATATTTTTGAAGGACGACGAGTTTCTACCATCCATTTCTCTTGTCATCATAATGTCCTCAAGTTTCATGCATCATCACAATCAGATAAATTTGCAACATGTTAGGTCAATCCATATATAATCTTATACTCTTATCGTAATTATCGCCTTATCGGAATTTGTTTGACGTAGAGCTGGAGATATAAAAACATGTAGTGATATAAAAACACACCTTGTAACACTATAGTTATAACACTATATCCCCAAGGTGAAGTTCTATTTCCGTTCGACATTTTGGAATTTTATAAAGCCTACAGATGCTCAAATAACTATTAACAAAATCAAATTAGAACTCGCAAAATTGTAACACTATAGTTATCGAGGACAGAATAACAGCCAAC